>QANX01001328.1:127608-319676 GCA_003254975.1 Ochetophila trinervis
CGGAGTATTGAATCTACAGTTACTTTGATATAGATGTGAATGATATAATTCAAATAGCGTTAATGATAACAAAATAAAAAATTAAGTATATGAAAATAAACTTAAGACTTGATCGAGTCCATGACATAGATGTTATTACTAAGTAATTATCACACTGTGATGTCCTAATGAGATACAAAAAATATAAGGCATGATTAAATTCAACTATGCTACATGTACTTTATCACAAATTTGTCAACTGTATTTAAACTCAAAATAAATAAATCATATATTGGATAATTTCATTACTAATTGGTGGTTTTATGAATACACAAATACTATAATAATCTCTAGAAAACTATAATAACAATGTGATAGCAAGCGCTTTTGTAGATCACTGAACACTACAATTGATAAAGTTTTTATAAAATTCGGTACATAAATTAAATTTACCAATATACCATACATTTTGTTTTGGTTAATCAATATACGTACCATACACTTGTAAACATGTTTAATATAAAAGTGATTTAATTGGATTATAAAGCTAAGTCATTGTAAAAGCAAGTTATATAGTGAATTAGAAGCTAACAACGTGTTTGATAAATTTTGTGTATTAGTTTTTAGTTTTTAAGATTTGATTTGATTTGTGTATCATTGATTTACGCTTTAAATAATAATTAAGCTTTTTACATGGCTACAAAATTAAAAGAAAAAAATAAAGTGAATTGAAGATAAATTATAGAGTTTGAACATCATTTTGATAAATATGTTATGTGCCATTGCAAATTTGATATTGTACTAGTAATTTATGATCAATATAAGTTTAATCTGTCAAAAATAAAATATAAATAATAGCAAAAGAGCTCAAAATAGAAATCAACAGGTATTTGGATGTAGAAAAATTATCTCCCATAATTTTTTTAACCAATAAATAAATAAATAAATAACTAAAAAAATAAGGAATTTCATAAAAGAAAACAAAAAAAGCCGACCGCCTTAATAACAAAAATAACATGTTTTTAAAAATTAAATAAAAACGAAATCGAAGCGGGAAGAATTCCATGCCTTGTCGTACACACTTAGAATTGCACGACGGACTGCAACTGTTCGCCTGGGCCCCAAGTTTGGGCCGAGTGAAAGTGTGAATCGTACACTTGGTTTACCCAACAACTGCACAAAAACAATAATAATAATAAGGTTACAGAAGCAATTTTTTTATTTATTTTTTATTTTTTGAGGCAAACAAAAGCAATTTTTTTATCCTCCTTATTTTGATCGTTTGTCTTTTGACTACCATAAATAATTCAAGTCCTTATCATGCATTGCATCCTATGTTAGCGTGCAAAAGTATAATATAATTAATTATATTACAATAAACCAACAAGCCATTATTCATCAAAAAAAAAAAAACAACAAGCCATTAATGCGTTCTGTGATGATTTTTTTAAATAGTTTAATATTTCAATCTACCTATTTACGTTTTATTATATTTTTTATGGTATATTTTATAATATATAGTTGGAACTTAGGAAAACGTTACCACACTTCTGCAAGTACATGCAAAATTTATAGCGAAAAAGATAATTTAAAAAACAAAGGAAGTTAGCACTGCATTTATAAAGTTAGTCGAAGAATTCAATATAATAACTAGAAAGAGGGTTGGAGTCATTGTTGAGTCAATAAAAAAATATCGGTAAACGATAAAGGCATTCCTTTAAAGCTATTTGACTAGCAACCTCATATATCATTACATGCATATAAAACATTAAGTTGCTTTAGTTTGTATTTTGCCATGATCATAATTTTTTAGTTCCAAAATTATTTCTAATTATAGGATGCTAATATAAGAATAGGTTGTATATGATTGGCAAATGTGGAAATTATATATTTACCAACAAAAAAAAATGGTGAAAATTATATGTTTTTTGACGTTGAACCTATCAATTTTAATTTATTTTTTTTACTATTGGGCTGAACATATAGTATATTGTTTTTATCACTTTTTTAATTTAAAAGAGAAAATGTGTCCCCAACTATATTATACGTGAAGTTGATAAAAAAGTGGGATGTGACAATATATGTTATGAAATCCATATAGTTTTCGTTTTCCATTTAAATGAATATTTCAATACTCTCCTAGAATTTGTAATTCTGTATATGCCATTTTTATTTTATTTTATTTTTTAGTTCTTGTTGTTGGTAATTTTGTATATTCCAAATTTCTGATTCGAAGGAAACCAAACGTGTTGATTCGACTACCTGCCCCGATGTATGGATAGCATAAGGTAAATACAAAATAGTCAGGACTGATGTTTACTAAAGTCAATGGCTCACGCGCCAAGAAGGTCCGTGATAATGTAATTATAGTCAGCCTTAGAAACAACCGCTAATCTTCAAAGTCTTCGTAATTTATTATATTCATATTTCTTCTGTCTGGGTTTATGAGATGCAAATGCAAAGTTTAAACCAGGAAAGAAGAAGAAAGAAGAAAGAAGAGAAAAGGTAAAGAAGAAAACCCAAAGAACAGAAAAAGAAAAGTCAGAGAGAAAGTGGGAAAAACTGCAATCATGAACTTGTTCAGAGTGGCAGGGGACATGACCCACCTCCTCAGTATAGTCCTCCTCCTCCTCAAGATCCGCACCACCAAATCCTGTGCAGGTATAAATATAGCTTTTCCTTTTCCCCTTTAAAAATTGTTGCTTTCTTTCATATTATTATTATTTTTTGTTTTTTTAAAGCTGACTGTGTTATCTTTCTTCCATATGCCTATTTTTAGTTTATTTGTTCCATTTTTTGTGTGTTTTGAAAATGCTCTGTTGTCTTTTTTTTTTTTTTTTTTTTTTCTGGGAATTAATACATGTAAAAGTGAATGTAAAGTCTGATTGTGAAATATAATATAATTTTGAAGTATTTCGTTCCTTTGATACTTGAGCTGAAAGCTCATTGATATGGAACTGAAAACCATTCCAAGTGGTAGCAGGGGTTTTTGGTCACCTCTTAGAGGGAATGGAAGCTTAAATGGTTTAGTTGTTACTTCCTAATATTTCATATATGATGTCATATTCCTTCTATCCAAGTTTCTTTTTCAGGTTCATCACTTTCTGTGGTGTCCGTTTCATCTAGAAGAATTATTCCTTGACAGAATATATGGAAATGGGAATTTCTTTTATTGTTTTGTTCTCAATGTTGCTTTCCTTTGTGTATTTAGGAAATCGTATGTATCCTCGTTTACAAATTGAAAGAATTTACGAAACTTCCAGACTCCAAGTTGACAATCTAAGAAATTGATATATAATATGCTGGTTCAATAATAATAATGCGAGTTCAAAAGTTATTGGAATCTTAGTTTCCCAGTAGTAAAATGGAAAAGTACAATGCGTTCTATCTGTCAGGATCTTTTCCATTGTTTAAAGTGTGACAATATTTTCACTTGCCCCAGGAATTTCATTTAGAACTCAAGAAATGTATGTCATGGTGTTCCTCACTCGGTATGTTGATTTGTTCACCAAGTACTACTCTTTCTACAACGTTTTGATGAAGCTGTTCTTTATTGGAACTTCGGTGGCTATAGTCTGGTACATGAGGTTTCATAAAGTGGTGAAGCAAACATACAACAAAGATCAAGATACTTTTAAACATTACTATCTCGTTCTTGCATGCTTCGTGCTAGCGCTTCTGATTCCACGTGATTATACTCTAATGGAGGTTTGTAATGTTTCTCGAAATGTTCTTATATGATGGAGTTTAGTATTCCTAATTTACCATACATGTTAATTTCGTTCCTCTGTTAATGCCAGCAGTCTTTTGTCCTATTTAACTCGGTTTTGCTGGTTGACACACTAAGATTATCAGATCGATGTTTTCTATCTTTTACTTTCATTTTCATTGTTAACTCTGAGTGGTAATCTGACCTCTTTCGATAGGTTTTGTGGACATTCTCAATATATCTTGAAGCTGTATTAGTCTTACCACAATTGGTATTGCTGCAAACCTCATCCAACATTGACAACTTAACTGTAAACTATGTTTTCTTTCTCGGGTACGCTATACTATTTCCCTTTTGTTGGTACTTTATATATTTTGTCTTCCTGGACTTCAAATGCTAGTCATCCACAAGTGAATGTCAGTATGTTAAAGTGAATTGATCACTTGAATCTTGGTATTTAACACATAGATAGTGTTTTTGCAGAATATTTGAACAATTTTTTCATATATGGATAGCTTTTGATTGTTACATTTAATCCTTTGTATTCTGAAAGAATACTAATCTACTTAATATCAATATAAGCCTTTCTTGAAACCAATCTCACAGAAGAGTAAAATAAATGTTAACATCTCTAGTAACTTTAGAAGCTCAAGGACTGTTCTTTTGTGCATCAATTCAATGTCCATACACCCCCAAAATGCTAACCTTTTACTTTCACTAACCGAGGTAAGTTGTCTGATTTGATTCAACTTTCTTGGGAAGAACAAGTTCAAAACTCTTGCTCTGTTTCATCACTTATTGCATTTGGCTGTTCTATCTATTTGGGGTTATTATTGTTTTGATTATATATGCGGTGATATTTTTGTTTGTTAATATTACTTCAGGGCATATCGGGCCTTATATCTTCTCAATTGGATCTATCGTTTCTTCACCGAGCTCCACAGAATTCGATGGATACGTAAGTTCTATTCCATCCCAAAGTAATTTTCAGTGCATTTTTTCATTGGATGTTATTAACTAATCAGTCATTTTCAAATGCCGCTGAAACGCAGCTTGGATTTCAGGCCTGGTTCAGACTGCTCTTTATGCTGACTTTTTCTACTACTATATTAAGAGGTACTCTCTTTCTTTACCTGTCTAATTTGCTTCCTAGAAACTATAGAACAGTTTAGGCAAGAGGATAATGATCCATAAATGTTTTGAGTTTCAAGAAAGAGGTTGCATTTGAGAGCTTTACTATTTGACAATTTTGTATGTTTTTATGTTATTTTTCAGCTGGAAGAAGCAGAAGCAGCTAAAGATTCCCGCTTGAAATTGATGGTTTCTGCTGGTTTATGAATTGACTACATGAAAATTAGCCACACGCTGTTGTTGGCAAAAATGTTGGGGAAATACAAATTTTAACTGCCTTTTGTTAACCTGTTTAGTTTTTTTTTGGTTTTTCTACTAAATTGTGTGGAGTTCGCTTATTTTAATTGTTTGTTAATGTTAGTCAACAGTAGTTAGAGTTCGTTAAACATATCAATTAGCTATAAATGTAAATGAAAGAAAAAATAAAAATGAAAACTCCACTCAATTTTATTTGTTGTTTATGATTTTTTTCTCTCCTACCACTAATTAGTGCTAACAAATAATTGAAATAAGTGAGCGCACTCAATTTAGTATAAGAAAATAAAAACTAAACATGTTAAGAAACAACATCTTAGTTTCTAATTTTAAGAAACACCTTTTACTTTATCTTTCATACCATATTTTTAAAGAGGGTACAGCAAAATAAAATTTCAAGTGCCTTTTGTTAATCTGTTAGTTATTGTTTGTTAATGTTAGTTAGTAATAGTTAGAATTCATTAGATATATTAGTTAGCTATAAATGTAAAAGAAGGAAAGAAAAAAATTAAAAACACGCAATTTGAGATTGTGTTTCATTTGGTGTTTATATTTTTTTTCTCTTTAGATTTATAGTTAATTCAAACATCTAATTACCACTAACTAACACTAACAAATAATTGAAGTAAGTAAGAAACATTCAATTTAGTACAAGAAAATAAAAACCAAACATGTTAACAAACAAACCTTAGTTTCTTCTTTTAAGAGACAGCTTTTATACTTTATTTTCATACTATATTTTTAAAGAGGGCAAAACAACACTATTTTGTGTAACATTTTTTTAATTTTTGGGGATTATTTGTAAACTTTATTTATTCATTATTATTATTATTATTATTATAAAGTTTAGTTTTTTCATATTAGAATAAAATAGTCATGATTAGCTCTCCATTGCCCAGTAAAATTACTAATGAAGAAGTTGTATCGTCCATAATATATTTACAAAAAAAAGAAAAAGAAAAAAAGAAGAACAGAGTTCTATATATGTTATTCCAAAGAAAATATACATTTTTGTGACAGTTAAGTCGATTAGTAAACAATACATTCATACTTGGACACTGTTTCAAAGTGCCATAATCTTGGAAATCACAAACAATAACAGATCCTTTTCTATTCGGATGAAATCAGAAGAATAAATTTATGAATAATGATTTGATCATCATAATCAGCTGCAGCAAAGTTCTTCAACAAGGTGGCATGTCCGGAGGTGGTGGTAAAATACGAGCATTTGGGGATTTCCCATTCTTCACTATGAACGCCATTGTCATCCCCCATGACATATGCCTGTCCAAGTGACAGTGCATGAACCAAACCCCTATATATATATATTTTTTTTTTTTTTCAACCATAAACAAAAAGAAAAAACCAAATTCTTTATTAATTACAATCATTATATATAAATACACAAAAGTTATTCACTAAATTTATTTATCACCAATAATAAAATTATTAATTGACAATTCATATATTCTAAAGTTGAATAAGCCATAAGTTCATAAAAAAAAAATTAATTAAATATTATTATATAATTTACCACTTTATTTTGTAGGACAACACTATAGTAAAATTTTTTTTTTGAGATTTAATTATTAAATTTTAAAAATTATTATTTTATTATAGATAAATATTACTCTTTTATAAATAAATATTATTTATTTATAATAAAATAACATTGTAAAAATTATAATAAAATAACATTTTTATAATAAAATAATATTATTTATAATTAATTCACAATTCATATATTTTAATTTTAAATAAGTCATAAAAAAAACTATTATTATATAATTTACCATTTTATTTCGTAAATAAATTTAGTCTGACAATATTATAGTGACGTGGTATACCAGGATTGTCTGCCTTGAATCTGATGGCGGTCCAGCCATTTACAGGGACGGCAACAGTGTTTTGAAGAGGAGGGTCAACGAGGTTAAAGCTGAAAGGGTCTCTGTCTTTGTCGAAATTTCCAAACCCCCAGCCAACCACGTAGAAACTAAACCCATGGAGGTGCACTGGATGATCACTCCCCGCCACCAGATTCGTCCCTTGAAACACAATCTCCACCGTCGAACTGTACTCCAGCATCTTGACCTCCGTCGCTGATTTCGGCGTCCTCAAGTACGCTGGAAGTTCCGCCGCCGTAAAATCGAAAAGGGTTTCTGGAAAGTCTGGAAATTTATCTCCAAAAACTCCATTGTTATTGACACGGCAGCGATGATAGTACGCTTGCAGAATGCTATTCGCGGTGGGGGTTATAAAGCTTATGTTGTTCACGCTGGCTGCGACGCGTGAACCATTAGGCCCTTGACACGAATGGTGATTTGGGCAAGGAAACGTGTTGATGGAAAGGGTGAAAAATAAGTGGTCGGTTATGTTTAATGGGACATCGACAGCAATGCGGCTTCTGAGTCTGGCTGTGAAACTCACCGACGAATTGGTATCGTTGAAGGGAGGAAGATCGGACGGCAGAGAAGGAAGAGGAGAAGAATCAGATCGGGAGCTGTAATAATGGAGAAGAGCTGTGGTGGTTGTGTTATCGAATGGGTTGGGAGTTGCAGAGTAGACTCTGGCCCCCATGTAGTAGCTGCGGTGAGGTTGTTGGTCGGCGGTCAACAAGAAGTCAACGGTCTGACCAGGGGATATTGCTATGTAGTTTGTGACGAATGGTTTGGTGTAGCTTGCATCCGATCCGACAACGGTGAGGCTGTGGTTGGCGATGGTGAAGAAGAGAATGTCTTGGAGGACTGAGTTTATCAGACGGAGTAGATAAGTCTTGCCATGATTAACCATTAGCTTGAATGTATCTTCATGTTAATCAACATTAATTTTCAGTTTCATTTCATTCATTAGAAAAAAAGAAAAAGAAAAAAAAGAAGCTGTGACATATGTATGTATGCATATGTGTCAGTACTAGTGACCTGGTTTTGAGCAGGGATAAAAATCACCAGGTTGACCATTGATGGTGTAAGCGTCTGAAATATTGGGGTCTCCTCCAGAATTGAGAAACTCAGTGTAAAGCTCCTCTATATCTCTCTTCCACCACTCACCTGCAAGGTTTTTCCAAAATCATTATTATTATTCAATGTTACCGCTGAATTGCCCTATTGCTAACCAAGTTGCTTTTGAATTCACAAGCTCACTTACATATATGTGTGTTGGATTAACCTTTAAATAAACTATTCGGGCCTAGCAATGATTGTGATACTATTTGTAAGGATCTACTTGTCTATTGAGCACAGTTGCTAGCTAAATTGCTTTTAAAGTCATAAGCTTACTTTTACATATCACACTATAACTAGAACGCAATCCATGACATTCATTTTGGGTCAATTTTCTTGAGAAAATTATACGATTTAGTTCTAGCAGTTTTATTTTTTGTATATATTTTATTTAAAAAGTTGATATATATGTATCCTGCAGTTTGCAGTACCTAATATGAGTGGGGTTTCTGCATGAGGTTTAGAGAAGGGATAGGTGGTTCCCTTCTTAGGATATATGATAAGAGCTCCATAGACGGTGGCTCTGTCCCACTCACTGTGAGCATGCCACCATAGGGTACCTTCTTCCGTAGATAATATAATATTTTGCCTGAACTTAGCTCCTGCTTGAATTGGGCACTGTGTAATATATTCAGGACCATCTGACCATGGATTTCTTGGTTGTTTCACTCCATGCCTGAAAGTAATATATATATATATATATATATATATATATATATATATTAGAATAAAACCAGAGAGAGAGAGAGAGAGACTCATAATAAAATTAGAATGATTATATATATATATATACCAGTGGATTGTAATGTTACGGTTGCCCTTGTTATGAACATGGACGATGATGGTAT
The DNA here is from genome assembly GCA_003254975.1 of Ochetophila trinervis. NCBI lineage: Eukaryota > Viridiplantae > Streptophyta > Magnoliopsida > Rosales > Rhamnaceae > Ochetophila > Ochetophila trinervis. The sequence goes on from QANX01001328.1 coordinate 136,530, forward strand.
CTCCTTTCCGAGCATAAAGTGTCGGTCCAGGAAATTGGCCATTCACTGTCAATATATTCTTCGTGCTGCACAATCTTGTGTAAGGGGCTTCTTTAACCTATGCAAACAAAACGAATGTAATTGTATATTGTTCAAACTATATATGTTTATATAAGTCAACTCAGGAATATGTGTATATTTATATATTTTAGCTAGCTACTTAAAACACATATTAATGGTTCATGCATGGTTGCATTGGTTTGTATGTATATATACTCGAGCTGAGTTGTGACTGTGAAAAATAATTACAACATGGTTACAAAATTGACCATACTTTTGCTACAACAAAATTGTTGATCATGTGTGCTAATTTACCACAAAAGTATGTCTGTGAACTGAAGCTTGGCAATGGAGGATGCCAAGTACTACAATTACCCCTAAAAGTTGGAAGCTCAGTAAAGCCTTCATGATTAAGCTAGCTAGGAGTTCCTTTTAGTTAATGAGAAACCCCTGGTGTTGTTTTTATTGTTTTGAACTCTATTTTATAGTATGGGTTAATGCTTATGATGAAGACTTGTATAGAAAAGAATGCGAGGAGGGCATGCAGTAATATTTATTTAATTTTAGTTAATATTTGGTGAATAGGTATTTCAGATTCTTTCTCAAACAAATAAAAAAAATAAAATAAAATTAACTAGATACATATCACAAAGTACTATGATATGAATGCACGTTTCTTCATACCTTCAAACGAATGCAAATTCTTACTTTTCCATACGTTTGATGGAGAATTGCCTTTGCCTTAATTTTAACCTTATATATATATATTTCCTAATTAATCGCACTTTAATTTGTTCTTAACTCATACGAATTTACCCCATCAGGATCAAGTTTAATCTACAAACAAAAGTAGATCATCATCTTGGCCGACAAATGATCCAATCTGTCAATGTATTTATTGAGACAGTTCTCTCTACTACTTAATCTCTTTAATAATATTTCATCCAACTATACGTAAAACCCATTTTTATGTACATGCTAATTCATTTCAACTTACTTTGGGTTGTGATTATATCTCAAAAATGGAATTAGGCAACTTTATACATCTAATTTTGTGATAAGTTAAAACTTAGGAAATCAAGCAGAATTTACAGGGACAAAAGTAAATTAACATTGAAATTAGTCTTTAGCGTATAAGTCTATTCAAACATTAAATACATAGTGGGGTGGTTTTACATCGATAATGGCCTTGCCTTGAAGTAGATAAGCCCTCTCCACTCCATTGGCTGTTCAAGCCAATAATCTTTTGCCATCTCTGCATCTACTTTTTCAAATTCACTAACAAAATCGGATTTTTAGAGAGAAAGGGAAGTAATTTAAGTGTCGAAATAAGTCACGCAAAAAGCCACTAGCATTCCATAATATTCATACATATATGAACAATAATCACGTTGAATTATATATTTTTTGTACCTACAAGGATATAAAAAGATGATTTAGAACGCATGAATACTTGCATATTTACATCAGCGGGGACAAGTTTTGATTATATTTATAGTCGATATAGGAACGTTGTCGTTCATTGTCGGTTTTTTTTTTTGGTACGTATATAGGGACGTAGAAACTCAAATCTATTAATTCGTTAATATAAACAAAAGGTCAAAAGGAGTCTTTTCACCAGCTTCACAAGATAAAATAAAAAGAAAATAAAAGCATATGATTGTTGGTCGACATATAAAACGTGTACTACTACACCTCCAACCACGATGAAGAGAAGAAATTCCACACGTAATGCGGTAATGCTTTTGGTCCGACAACACTGGGAACAAGAACAAGCTCAGAGTGGTGGGTCTCGATAATTAAGCTGTTTTAAGGTGGTCTGGTGAAGCAAAAGGACAATTGCTAATCCACTTTGAAGTGTACATACAGGCTATATATAACTAAATTGCCGTGCACACTTGGGTTGACCATGGGAGTAGGTACACCTTAAAAAATGCGACATTTCATTGATTCAATGAGTATTAGGTTCTTTCAGAATATTGGGACTTGGCCTAATCTTTTTGTTTTCTCATATAAGTATTTACACATAAGAAAATTTAATCTTGAAACTACAAGCAAGGAAAAGAAAAGAAACCCTTTCTAAATGAACTGCTCCGTACATTCGATATAACATTTTCAATTTAAATTTCTTTCTTTTTGGGGTCCGTCCAGACTCTCAAGCATTTAACGATGATGATGCAGTGCCCTTTTCTTTGTTGTCTAGCGATTTTGTAGGATCCATTTCCGCGCTTTGATCCGATTTAGACCTTTGTAAAAGTTGGAGCTGATTTTGCAAGACCTGTAGGAAAATGCATTATTTAATCAAACAAAGCTGAAGGAAAGGGGCAAGAACTAATTGAATCAAACTTTCACAGAAATGCCTGTACCACGTTGAAAATTTAAAGTTTTTGTTCCATCATTCTGTCCATCTATTTTAACTATTAGTTTCTGTAAATGAACATGCTTCAATTTCTGTAGATGCATATAAACTTACAACTTACAACTTACAATTAGAAGCTCAGAACCAGCTAGGAATAAACGAGAAGCAACAAAGAATATAAAGTTAATTTCAATTGCAGTATTTCAAGTTTGGGTTAAATCAAATTTAGCATTTTAAATTTCTGACAATACATTTGCAGCTTATTATGGTATATGCAATTACCAATTATATCATTGTCCAACTCTTATTTAAAAAAAAAAAAACAAAAATATAATAGCAATTGCATATGCTTGCAGATATATTGTCAAAAATTTGAGGGCTAAATTTGATTTAGGCTAAATTTCAAGAGCTGCAATTGAAATTAATCTAAAAATATGAGCAACATATATTATAAACCCATACTCAATCAGAGGTAGTACAAAACTTTTTCCATTGAAATTGATGACTGCAACTTGTTATGTACTCATGTTGTTGCCTTACACTTTTTATACCACAGCAGAGGTCCACATATGAATATAAAATTATGGACTCATTAATAAACCACAAATGTTATGTGCCCCAAGATGACGCTCACTATACCTCAATCTGGTGTTCAAGTAGCTTTCTTTGTGCGTCCATCTGAGTGTCTGATACTTTTGGATCACTGTTCAACCTCTCTTCGTTGGTCAAATTTGCCTTGGATTCCTGAAAAGGAACCAAAACGTAATGTGGAAATTGAGGCGTGGACAAGTTTGCAGGTCCACCAGGGGGTACAAACTGTTGTGATTGTCCACCAGATTCATTACTGGCAGAGTTGGCCAAAGGTATTTGAGTCTGAGGAAGTACAGCATACCCAGGAGACCTGCCAAAGAAAGGAATTTGGTAAGATATTCATTGCCACTTTCCATGCCATGTTACAGATCCACAGAGGCCTCAGCAGTTGTGGTAGTAAAAGAGACCAACCAGAAAAACTTAAGCTTTTAATACTAAAGTTAGGAAGTAAAGTTAAGATCAAATCTGAAGGCAGTGTTGGCTGTGCTTCACTTATTGGCTAGTTCCAAGTTTCTTATACATTCTAAAGCTTCTAAATTATAAATAGTTTACAAGCTAAGAATATGTACTTTATAATAGAGTATGTTTTAGGGTCACCATTTATAGTTCCAGAGAGTAAGCATGTGATGCCACAGCTTTTTCATGACACATAAGCTCAAACATGCTGCATGCAACTCAAATATCTAATATCTAGACTCCAAACAATGGTTAGAGAGAGAGAGAGAGAGAGAGAGAGAGAGAGAGAGAGAAACACTGAACATGCTATCCATCAAAGCACATATGCTTACCACACCAAGGTGTTTGCAGAAGGATAAACATAAGATTTCTCATATATTGAGGCAGCTGCAGCAGCAGATTGAAGCCTCGCTTGATGAAGGCTCACATTATCACTTGCCGCACCACCAACTGAACCCTGACCAGATGTACCTGAGATGCCTGTTCCTGTTCCCAAAAGAAATATAATTAGCCAGCAGCTCAGTGTAATTTAAATGTTACACAGTACTGTAGTCTCACATGATCCAACTGGAGTCATGCAAACAAAACAAAAACCACTGCCATAAAATAATAATCTTACAAAATTACTATGACCTTGAAAGAACTGATAAATAATCTTTTCTAGGAAAAACAATCAGCCCTTCCCTGTGATTTAAGATCAAGAACTTCTTTGCATATGAAGACTTCACAGTTAGAGTCATCATCCACAGATCACAAATTGAGGTCATGATGGACTTAAGTCTCATCAAATTGACAAAAGCAGACTAACCAAAGATCCTGCTGCTGCTGCTGGTGGTGGCAAGGAAGGGGGATGGGGGAGAGAGGAGTCTAAGGAATCCCAGAGTTCTCATAGAGTAATTAACCAAACACAATGTAATTACCTTGATGTGAATCTGATTGTGATCCATTTTGTCCTCCACCTGTACTTGTCCCATTTTCAGGAGGTACAACTAGGGCTCTGCATGTTGGACACGTATGTTGTCGTTCTAACCAGGACCGTAAACAATGCACATGGAAAAAATGTCCGCAGATTAGTTTCTTGGCTGTGGTCATCTCTTCACGACAAATAATGCAGGTTGCATCACTCCTGCATGTCCATCAGAAACAATTATTAATGCTATCATGTAAGACTCAAATAAAAAATCTCAACATAACAAAATGGAGATAGAATCAAAGTTCACTCACGCATCAAGCTCTTCAGGTGTTGCATCTGGAAATCGATCGTTCATGTTTGAAGTTATCTTCCGGTAACGAATATAATCAGCAACGCGAATCTTAAAGTTCCTAAAGGTCTCATAGAGCTCACGTATCAAGTGTAAAGGCACACCATATGTCCTATGGAAAACAACTCAGAAGTAAATTAAAAGGAAGGATGCAGGCCAAGAAACAAAGTAATGTTGCTGTACTGGGATCTAAATATGAGCTTGGCCCAACAAGAGAAGATTAAATAAGTGGATGTGTAGATGCTAAACTCACATGAAAATTACAAGAAAGAAGCAGAGATACATAGATAAGTGAAGCAAGTCCCGTATGAGTTCCAAATAAAACGTATAGACAGGTTTCTTCTCCCATTGTCCCTCCATTAGCATATCACTGACATAGAAAACATATTTGACAAATGTAGATACTGTGGTCGTTGCAAGTATCATGTACCTGAGACACATAAGTTGTACGCAATTAGAAACACCTTATTTAACAGGACCTTAAAACTATTCACTTACTACTACAAATCCAAAGCATTCCCTTTATCAGAAAAAGAAACGAGGAACATGTGATTGTGCAAGCATCAGATTGCGTCCAGAGATTGCCTGGACCACACTATAAAAATTTGTAAATTTTCAAATCAACGCCATATATTTGTTTTTCCTTTAAAAATATCATGGTCAATAAATGATTTTCATGACTTCGCATCCAGTGCCCAGAAGCAAAAGCAAAAGTGTAGAGTAATTGAAAAGCATAAAAAGAAAAAAAGCACAGGGGTAGATAACTCACTCAAACGAAAAGAAGAGAGAAACTGAAGGCTTCCGTGATCGTATCAAATCATTTACTGAAGTAAACAGAAATAGACTATCCAGCGCAAGGAGAAACCCCAAAAAAGAAACAATACGAATATGAGACAGCATTGGCACTGATGGAGTCGTCTCAATGTACTCTACTCTCTTTTGAGCCAACCAATGCAACGCCTTGATCAGCAACAGAGCTGTAACCATGGCAAGAAACGAAACCGAAAAGTCCTGCCTGAAAATTGTGATTGCAAAGAGAATTTCCATGACCTCCCTCCATGATTGCTCATTAAGCCTCTCAACCTCCGCTTCTCGAAGGGAACCAAGAAATATCCGTTTGGTTAATTGCCACAAAATACACATAACCACAAGACCCATATTGAGAAGAAGCACCAAACTGATCTTGGAGGTGGACAAATAAACCATTGCTGGGTAAAACTGGCCTCTACTGTTAAATGCATGATAAATAACAGCTAAAGTTCCAATAAAGCTCAGCCCCGCATATGTTTGCAGCCTTATCATCTTCTTATTCGTGCTGTTACACCACAATACTCAATCAATCGATGATAATTTCACACAAAAAAGCAATTCATATTTTCTAATTTTTTAATTTCCACAATTTGCAACCCAGAAAGCTATACCTTTTCTGGCTTTGCTTTAGAATTCATTATGTAATACCAAAACCAAAATTTTCAAGTATAACAATTCCAGATCTAATTATACTAGCCCTAAATGTTGGGCAAAAAAAAACCAGGAATTATTTCGCGTGCTCTGTTAATCCCGGAATTGTTTTTTTGATAAGTTAGTTAATTCCGGAATCTTAATAGTAGCTCGAAGAAACAAAACACTAAAACTAGCAGAAATAAGACATATTTCCAAAAACCTAATCCTAATTTCATTCTTCCTTCGAATTTCTAGGTAATCAAACAGACAAAAAATACCAAAATAAATGCACTAACCAACAAAAGAAAAAATCTCAAGGAGACAAGCCCAAACTAAAATCAATATCACAACTTTGAACAAAATAAAAATAAAAAGGTTACAAATAAAGTTAATATATTAATTAGAAATAAAAACCGGAGAGATGAAAACATGGATACCTCGAGAAGCTCTCTCTGTGTCCTTTCAAATTGCGCTTCCAATGTTTTTCGCTGGTTTTCGATTCGTTAATTATTTTTTCCGCACTGACCGAACTAAAGTAAGAGAAATGATGTCTCTGCATCCAATGAGGTACGAGCACGTGGATAGTAACGGTGATCTGGATGCTGTACGGAAATACTGTTTATGCTTTATCCGTTAGGATTGACGCGAAACTTGATTTGCCTTTGAATAATTGGGCTGTATTAAATTATTAGCCCATTTAAATTGGACTGAGAAAGGATATGTGGGCCTGTGCCCGAGTCCACTTCGGCAGCCAGAGCCCTGTAATAGAGAGAGGAAAAGGAAGAGGAGGAGAAGAGAGAGATGGCGTCGGTTGTGAAGAGCGCGTTGAAGGCGATCAGAGAGAGAGGCATCGGCACCTTTTTGAGGGAGCTCAAGGAGGAAGGATACACGTCAGCTTTCTCTACTTTTTATTATTTTTTCGGAATTTTGTTTCGTTTTATCGGCAATGCTCTTTGTTTACTTTGAAAGATCTCGGTTTTCTCGTAGCTTCGTGTGTTTGGATGTTGCTGGAATATAGCATGAGGGTTTTCAATCTTTTTATTTATTAATATTTCGAATCTGATTAAGTTTTTTCTTTGCTTGGTATCGAGAATTGAAAGGATACACGTATACTAGAATCAATTTCGTCTTCCAAAAAAAAATTATAATAATAATAATTCATTTTCGTCAAAAAAAAAAGGGAAAACCGAGAGAAAGAAGTCAAATTGTTCTTCTGGATGTGCAGTATAAGTGGAAAATGATGAACTTTGTTTGATTAAGGAAATTGCTATCGAATTGCATTTACGTGCAAAGTCTAATTGTAGAGATGTTTAATCAATTTGGTTCTGAAAATTTATGTCCTTTCTTGCTTATTTCTGTTGGTCTTTAGGAACAATGTAGGAAAGGAAACAACTTTAATGTTGAAAATGTTAAAAATGCATTTTTGTTGTTGTTGTTGTTTTGAAGCTGAGGGATAAAACTCTTCGTTATAAGTGTTGCCTGAATGCTTATTATGTTAGGCCTCTCGTTCCTTAAGACAGTTCCTTTTTTTCTTTTTACCTTTTTGATAATACCCTACTGACTGCTCTTACTCTATCACTCTCACAGGAAATGCCTTCTCGATGGAAATCTTTTGTAAGTAATTTGATCTCATTATGTCTTAAAGTCTTTTTCTACTGAATATGATCATTTGCTGATGGGATTTGTATAGGTAGGTCTGGGAATATCTCTAGGATTTGTTTAGAAGATGAATCTGTACAAGAGAACAAAAAGTAAACCATGTGAACTATTACTTGTGCATAAGCCTTTTCCTTTTGTTTCCAGAATTCTTATTGTCCATCTAGCTCCCTATAGAGTATCCATTTTAGACACATAAATGGATTTTTAAGGAATTTTTAAAGCAGCTAGTGTGAAATAAGTAAATGCTTTAGTGTTAGGTGAAAACTGTACCATATATGCCTTCTAGTTAAGAGTTATTAGGTGTATAAACCTTGTTTTACGTTCTAATGTTTCTCTATGTAGTGTAGTAACATCTTTTATTGTTGTCTTCTTTCTTTTCATCCTCCAAAAAATGATTTATCAATTGATGCATTGAACTAAATGATTTCTGCGTTTGCTTTTTGGTTATCTTTTATTTTCTATGGTACTTTATTATTATTGAAACACGTGTTTGTTGACGGGTTCCCCTAACGAGTTTTTGTTTGATTGATTCAGGCAAACAAAAATCCACAATATTGGGGCAAGGCTTGTGGGTACTGATAAATTTGGCAACAAGTATTATGAGAAACTTGAAGACACTCAGTATGGTTAGTATTGTTTCCCTTTCTTTTTTAATTGTCAACTATTTTTAGTGTATGGTATATGGTATACTTAGTTTGCCAATTTTCACTCTTAGTTCCTTCTCAAATGGTCAACTATGAAGGTCAAAGTGACTATATTTTTTACTAAAAATATGCTATTCTTTGTTTTCATTGCTTGTGTTATTACACCATGCATAAAAAAATATAACTCATGAGGGATTTTACAGGAAGACACAGGTGGGTTGAATATGCAGAGAAGGGTCGCTACAATGCATCTCAAGTACCGGCAGAATGGCACGGTTGGTTGCACTTCATAACTGATCACACAGGAGATGAGGTAATACTTCTTCCCTTATTTCTTTGCTAACATATGCTTATAAGAAATGCGACTAACAAAAGAATTGTATCGTTTTGCAGCTTCTGATGCTAAAACCAAAGAGATATGGGCTTGAACACAAGCAAAATTTCTCTGGGGAGGGCGATGCGTATATTTACCATTCCAAAGGGCACGCTCTTAATCCTGGACAGAGAGACTGGACCAGGTACCAACCATGGCAACCCACCAAGACCTAGTTGCTAATTAGGAACTTTCCCAGTATAACTTGAAGATCTTGCCGCTTTCAACAGAGTTTTACTTTAATAAATGATTTGTACTCGCCTCAAGTTGTGAAATACTTTTGAGATACTTTTTCTCGATAGGTTGATGGGTGGAACTTTTTGGGAATTGTTATGAATGGTGGGTTCTTTGCTCTCTCTGAATTTATACTTTATGGGATAAAAGAAAAAACCTTTGTTTCGGCTTTTTTTTTTTCTTTTCCTGATAACTACTTGTTCGCCAGAAATAAATTTAGAAGTCCTTGGTACTCTTTCTAAATTGATGCACTGTTATTAATGGACGATGTTCAAGTGGGTTTTTTATTATTTATTTATTTTTGTATGAAACAATATCAGCAAACCTCAAAATCTTCTGAAAGGAAAGTGAAAATGTCTGTTTCACCTGATGCATTAGCTATAAACTTCCAATTTCTGACCAACTAAAGGAACGCATCAAAATTTATGCAATGTTTTGTCAAAAAGGACAAATACAGGAGATTGATCTCCCATATGTGATATTCTGAATAGGTTGGACCTCTTATAATGGTCGCAAATGTGTGAAACGATATTCAGCAAAAAAAAAAATTGAAAAAAAAAAAATTGAAACGATGATAAATGAAGCAAGAACGGTGCATGGTGTTTTGCCGTTCATTTACTCGGTCTGTATTTTTCTCTTTTTTTTTTTGGATTTACTAGTTTAAGCATTATCAATAATCTCCATAGGGTGGGGAAAAGGTTGAAAGTGATAAATAATGTAGAAGAAAGTATATATATTTATTGAATGGAAACAAGAGAAGAGTTGAGAAGAGAAGAGGTGGGAGTGTCCACAACCACTAGGAGGGCTGACAAAGCAGTGAACGAGAAACCTACAAGTCTCTACTATTCCTACAAATTGATACTTGGTTGATGGGATGGGATGGGACTCATTAATGGTATGTTCTGGAAGGGATTTGATCTGATTTGCTGCATTTGGGGGAGTTTTATTATTTTCTAACTTTTCTTTTCTTTGGCTTCATATAACAAACCGTCAAAACATTAAAAGATTAAAAAATAAAAATAAAACAAAAACAAAAGTAACAAATCGCACACATGAAACAGATGCTTTCATAATTTGATGACGTTCATGGATTTTTTCCTTATTTTATTTTTTATTTGGTATTAAATACTAAATGGATGATGTTGGTAAGTAATTGGTTATTTTTATAAAATAATAAAAATAATAATACATCTATTCCTGTGAATTCTTTGAACAAATTCGAATCACAAGTATATTAACAACTTCTTTTTTGGCAAGTATATATTACCAACTTATGTGAAACACGTGTTTACTTTTTAAGGTGTTTTTGGCAAGTATAGTTTTGACCAATGGAATGGTGATTACAATAAAAAAAATTGAGTGAAACTGGAAAATTCCGAGTCTATACAAAGAGTTGAGAAACTCGTGATTTGAGGTGCGGTAGGTAATTTGAAAACAGCATATCTGAATTCTGATACGCAAAACATCCAAGACCAAATCCCGATTCGTCAATATTTAAGCCATACTTTTTTCTCAGGTCTTTAAATTTTGCTACACTTATTGATTCATATAATCGCAAAACCAAAACCTTGACTTTTTTCCAAACCCAACTGCTTTGAACAGACAGACAAGCATTTTCTGGTTGGTTTTTTAGTAATAAAAGAAGCAGGTTTTCCATTCACTTTCTCATTCCCAGTTTTTAAATTTTCTTCTTCTTCTTTAATATCTGTTTTTTCTCAGTCGGCTGCAGAGCTGAGCTAATCAATGGCGTCTGATCCCGAGCAGTCTGCGTTTGCTTCTCGAAAGGTTTCACTCCGTACTCCATTTTCATCAAGTTGGATTTTTTTTTTTTCTATATGTGGTTTATTACTAGTCCCCTCGAATTTTGTCTATTTGCTTACCTGTTAAGCAAGTTCGTAGGGAAAGAAAAGTGAAGTTCTTTTTGTACCTTTTGACTGTTTCGTTCTGTGGGTCATGCGAAAACGAGCTTTTATGCAGTTAAAATATAAGCGGCGAGAATGAAAATTCTGGAAGGCTTAGATTTTTGTTTTCCGGTACTTTCATGGAAACGGACGGAATTAGTTGGGTTTATTGTTTGGTCCATTTTAATGCTTCGGGAAAAACCTGAGGGATATAGAAGTAGTTAAGTATTTGCAATTAATTTTCAGTTATACAGAAAATAAACTTTTCTTGTCATTTCTGGTTCGTATGTTTGAGTTTGGATTTGAGAAATACATTTTTCGTTTGTTAGGTGGGTAAGTCGTCGGGTGAGATTGGTGATGTCCAAGAGCCTCTTCTTAATGGGGTTCACGCTTCAGAAAACTATTCTGTTCTTTCTGCAATCCTTCCGTGAGTATCCTAGTTACCACTCATTCAGTTCCTCAATACTATGCGCTGAGTTTTTGTTGATGTGCCTGTTCTTTCACTGTGCTTGTAGTTAATAGTTTCTCTCGAACTTGCTTGTTGTATTCCTACTTAAAAGAGTGTCTCAATGATTTCAGATTTCTATTCCCAGCTTTAGGAGGACTACTATATGGCTATGATATTGGTGCTACATCTTGTGCTACAATTTCCGTAGAGGTACGCTTAGAACTATTATTACCTACTTTACTTGTTTAGTCCCATCGAAGCACACAAAAAACACTGATCTGTATTGCTGAAATTAACTAGAGCTCATCTTCTCTGAATGCTAGTTTTGCAGATTTTGATAAAGTATAGCAATTATTCAACATTTCTTCATGAACAGTATCAATTTAAGAAATTGTTAATAATCAAATTAAGTCAACAAAACACAAATTTATGATTCCTTGAAGTGAAGTCTAACTCTCATACTTCAGCTAACAATCAAATTAAGTCAACAAAAAACAAATTTATGATTCCTTGAAGTGAAGTCTAACTCTCATACTGCAGCTTGTATTGAATACTTTATTTTTTTCCAGACATTTTGTTCCGTTAATTACTTTCTTTCTTCTGTTTCTTGGCTTTGTTGATGGTCTTTGTTGTTTTCTCCTGCAGTCAGCATCTTTGAGTGGAGTATCATGGTACAATTTGTCTTCCGTGGAAATTGGTCTCATTGTGAGTTCACAACTTATTTTCCTTCTTGTTACTGCATATTTGTGGTGCATTTTTCCATTTCTGGTTCTTTCCTGCTCGACAAAGGTCTTTGTTTGACTTGAACTGAGACTGAGAAAGAGTGGATTTGAATAGTCAGCTTCTAATTTTTTGGCAATTGACTTTTACAGACTAGTGGCTCATTGTATGGTGCCTTGATTGGATCTGTCTTAGCCTTTAAAATTGGTGATTTCTTAGGTTGGTTTTCTGATTCTTTTTATGTTGTTCAAGTAAAATTTTATATGTGATTCATTTCTTCACGAAATTTTAATGATGAACTTGTATATAGGAAGAAGAAGGGAGTTGATTTCAGCTGCTGTGTTGTATCTTGTTGGAGCTGTAGTAACAGGAGTAGCACCTAACTTTGTTATTATGGTGACTGGGCGCTTTATATATGGTATAGCCATTGGACTGGTAATGCGCAATATGCTCCTTTCAAGAAACAAATTTCTTTTGCTTTTCTTCTTTAAATATCTCGATATTGTGTTGATCCTATAAGTACACCAGAAGTTCCATTAGATTGATAAATTTAATTTTCTTCTTTCTTAGGCAATGCATGCTGCTCCAATGTACATTGCGGAGACGTCTCCTACTCAGATACGAGGACAACTAATCTCTCTCAAAGAATTCTTTATAGTACTTGGGATGGTTGTAAGTGCCCCAACTTTGCTTGAGGACTTTGAATTTGTCTTAATTCTTTTACATGCAGAACCTACAAGATCTGGTTTAGATATTTGAGCTTCCCCTATAGCAATATTTTACATATCTAGTTATGTTGATATCTGTTTTACTTGCATCAAAACCTGCTCATAGTAAGCTCTTTGGATCTTGTGCAGGGAGGTTATGGAATTGGAAGTCTATTAGTTGATATAGTTGCTGGTTGGCGCTACATGTACGTAGCCAGTGTCCCTTTCGCATTGATTATGGGAATTGGAATATGGTGGCTACCAGCATCTCCTAGATGGATCCTTCTATGTGCCATACAGGGAAAAGGAAATATGGAGGAATTTAAAGAGAGGGCAATATGTTGCTTGTGCCGGCTTAGGGGTACAGCCATTGGTGACACAGCTCCTGCACAAGTAGATGAAATACTGGCTGAACTTTCTTCTGTTGGTGAAGAGAAAGAAGTTACCATTGGGGAAATGTTTCGAGGAAAATGCTTGAAAGCCCTTATCATTGGTGGGGGCTTAGTGTTATTCCAACAGGTATATTAAATTCGTCAAACTATGGTGTGAAGTGTTCCAATTGCTAATTTGGGCTTATACATGGTAATCTATATATGACAGATCACAGGCCAACCTAGCGTGCTATATTATGCTGCATCAATCTTTCAGGTATTGTAATGGTTTTCTTACTAGGGTACTATTTAGGGGCTTCATGATTGTATATTTATTACTGGAGCTTTGAAGAATAAATTCTCTCATCATAAGCAGTACAATTTATTAGACTGCAGGGTTCTCTGCAGCATCTGACGCAACACGGGTTTCAATCCTACTTGGTTTGCTGAAGGTATGACTTTCTTTTGGTTTACTACTTTTTTTTTTTGATGAAATTTGGATTACTACTTGAATCACAATATTCAATATGTATGAATTTCCAAAGTGTCTGAGGTTGTTAATTTGATGTTTGTTGTATACCATTCTTTTAACATATTCTTAACATTTTTATTTTCTAACATTTTCTAAAATATACATTATATTGAACTTTATTAAGTTGACGTCCTTTAAATGGGAAATATTGTATTTTTCTTGATATAACATTTCTTTTATTGTTGTAGTTGATAATGACTGGAACAGCTGTTCTTGTTGTGGATAAACTTGGGAGGAGACCCCTGCTGTTAGGTGGTGTTTCTGGAATGGTTAGTCCATTCTTCTATCTTTAATGCTTAATCTCATTTTAAAGAGGGGTCTTTAGTATGGAGCATAATCTTCATACTTTAGTTACCGCAACATTATGAACTTTGTTTCTGTGACAGGTGATCTCTTTGTTCCTTCTAGGATCATATTACCTTTTCTTGGGTAATGCATCGGCTGTGGCTGTCATTTCATTGCTTTTGTACGTCGGCTGTTATCAGGTAAAGGCGATTTCTTTTTTCCTTGTATAAATTTTCCTCACAGAGTAAAGACGTTAGATTTTTTGTCAACCAAATGCAATTTGCCGCTTGTCTAGAATGAGGTTTTTTTTGTGGCAAAATATGCGTTTCTTAGATTAGAAGACTTGTAAAAATGAAATCAGAATGCTATTCTTTTAGTATTTTTGTGAACTCAGAACATAAATGTTATACTATATGGTGATATTATTGTTGCAGTTATCGTTTGGTCCAATTGGTTGGCTAATGATCTCGGAGATTTTCCCATTACGCTTAAGAGGGCGAGGACTGAGCATAGCTGTGCTTGTGAACTTCGGTGCCAATGCTCTGGTGACATTTGCATTTTCCCCTCTAGAGGTGCATAAGATTTTTTTTCGAGACCCTTTTAAATGTTTTCTTAGGATAATTTTGTGAAAGAAATGAAAATGAAACATAACATGAAATTGTGATAATGGAGCAGGCATTGGTGGGAGCAGGAGTATTGTTCTACGCATTTGGGGTAATAGCGGTGGCGTCTTTGGTATTCATCTTCTTCATTGTACCAGAGACAAAGGGGCTTACTCTTGAGGAAATTGAAGCCAGATGTCTATAGGATGTTCCTAATCTCGTATCTAAATGAGCTGGTGTTGTTGTAACCGAACACATTACTTATAATAGGTTCAAAATAATACATGTTTTATGCCTTGTGTTCTTGTTTTTTTGGGTGTTAGAATATGTTGCGAAGGAATCTGCACCAACATTTTTACCGTTAGGTAATTGTGCTATTCATTTGGTTATCTCGTGACAAAAAAGTAGATTAAGTATCGGACAGTTTTTGATCAGAATTCAGAGGATGCCTAATTTATTAATCAATGTGAGCTTGAAAAAGTGACGATTTTTATAAAGCTGCTTCTTTATCTTCTTCTTCTTCTGTTATTTTATTTTATTTTATTTATTAGTCTTTTTAGGGTGGGCCGGTGGGGTGTAAAGTGGGCGAACTGGACCTAGGCCTGTTTAAGTGTGTAAAAGTGTTGAAAGCGCGAGTTTTGATGTTTGGGTTGGGCTAACTAGGTGGGCCCAAATCAAGCCCACCGAACTTTTATTTAAAATAAATAAATAAAAAGAAATCGTCGTCTGAGTTTAATTAGGGTTTTGCGGGAGAGAGAGAGAGAGAGAGAGATGGCGAAGTTCAATGAGGTGCAGAAGAAGAAGAGGGCACAAATTGCAGAGAGGAAGAGAGCGACAAAAGGTGATCCACATACTAGGAAGCTCAAGAACAAGCCTCCACAGCAGTCTCTATCTGTCTCTGGCAAGCGCAAGCGCAAGCTCTTCAAAAAATGGCGCCGAGTAATCTCATTAACACTACCATCGCCCTTTTTATTTGCTAAAAACCCGTTTTCTGCTTTTCGATTATTTCTGCTCCTTGTGCTCTGTCATCAAGTTCCTTTTTTTTTTTCCCTGATAATTGCAGGAGCATAAAGACGCTGAGCAAAAAGGCCTCCTGACCATGGAAGACGTTGAAATGGCTGTTGCTGACGGTAACCTCTCTCTCTCTCTTCGTATCTCTATTACTTTTTTCTTCTTGTGATGATTAATTCGCAATTTCAAGATGATATAATAGGGAAAGTCACTATTTTGATTGTTGAAAAATTCACTTCAATCTAAACAAGATTCTAAACTATGCGGCAATATACATATACTGCAATTTCATCAGGGAATACTGGATAATTTTTTGTACGGAATAACGCCTTCCAGCCAAATATTTGTCCAGATTCTTGGATGGGAGAAGAATTATATATGTATATCTTTAGGAAGTTGCAAAAGGGTGCATGTTTATGTCATGATTCTTTGCTAAATTGCCCATTTGAGTAGATAGCCTCTATTCGGTTGGATAATGACTTGAATTTTGTGAATCAGATATGGCATTTCTTCCATTTTTTTTTAACCTAGTTTGGCCTCATTGTTTCTCTTTAGCACAAGTAGTTGTCGATGGTAGATGATGGATGTATAACATCTATGATATATATGAGAGTTTCCTTTTAAGCGCTGATGGGGTATTTTTGTTTCTGGCAACAGGGGAATCTCAAGATGCCCCCAAAACTTCATCCAAGTTTTCTGTGAAGAAAAGTCTGAAGCTTAAACAATTAAAGCGCAAAGGCAAGTTCAACTTTTTATTTTTTTAATGTTGCAATGTTCTTGCTGCCAAATGCCAAGTTGTTTTAACTCCTTTTTTTGTGAATTGCTCATGTATTTTATGTCTACCAATGGACAGGTAAGAAAAAAAGAAAATCATCTGATAAGCCAGCTGCTGAAGTTTCTGCAGATACTATGGTAGAATAGTTGATAGGTAAACATGGAACGATTGTTTCACCAATGTACTATTTGAGTAGACAAAAAAGTTTATTTCAGTCACAGTTTCCAAGTGCATCATTATTTTTTCTTTTCTGTTATTTCATTATTGATAATGTTGGGGAAAAAGGAAAAGAAACATTATTGTGATTCTGAATCCAAAGTTCAATAGGAAAATTAAATCATCCTTCAAGATCTTTGTTATCCACCAGTCTAACCAACTTAGTGGAATGGTTTTTTCTATCTAAACAATGGAAAATAAAAAGTCCAATAAATCGCAAATACACAATATTAACAGCTTCATCATAAATTTGAGCATATTAAATTAAATCTTTTGATATTCAGTTCGACACAAGATGGGGAGGTTCTTTTGACTTAAAAATTAGCTTGCGGAGCTTGCATTGCCTTCATATTAATTTGATGAGTCACTGCTTGGTGCATGGTCAATTTCGTAAGAGAGTAACGATCCTTGTTTGACAGAAGCTGGATCATAATTCTACCAATTACAAACTAAAAGATTCTTATAACATTTTTATTTCACCTGTCAAAAACATGTCAGGGAGTTTGTTAAAAAAATTACAGATTTAAAGCATTAGAACATGCTAGGCGATGCCATAACAAACACAAAACCATCATCATCTGCCCTTTCTTCTTCTACCTCCGAAACAAGCCGGAACTTTGAAGTGTTCTGGTGTACTCTGCAATTATCGGTGAGTTCTTCACAAGTTCCCATATCTTTGCAGAATTTTTCAGCCAGTCACGCTCGCTTAGAGTCCTTGCAAATGAAGGGCTACTCATGGATAAAACCTGTATTAGATAAAGAAACTCCTTTTTTTTAGTACTTTTAACATACGCATCAACAACACATTTGTCAAACATTTTCATTGTATAGAAATAGATTGAGAGACCTGATCTCGCAATTTCCATAGCATTGAGGAATGACTTTCATACTGATCTCTTGGGGAGTCATCTTTATTCTTAATTGGGATAACAAACAAATTTGGCACCACAGAATGTGGATCCTGACTAGGGTTGCTAGGAACTGCAGAAGACGAAGGATGCTCTTTAGCTGCATTTCCGTGTTTTTCTCTCATAAAAGAAGACGTGCTGAAATACTCTGCAATTGCCTGCTTCAGTTGCACAAAATTTTGTGGAGTAAGATCTTGATGCTGCAATCTATTAAGAGGATAGAAAACATTAGCTTTAACAGTCTGCAACTAAAACGTAACACTTAGAAGAAATTACTCACTTAGTATGCACAAAAACTGGAGCAGCCATGTATTCTCCACCTTCAAGAACCTTATCTTTGGTATCTTTTTCAGGCCCTATATTAGAGCTCTGAGAATGGGTAGAGTTTAAGGAAGATGGATCATGTATGCCATGTTTCAATAAGTCGACCTTCCATGAGAAATAAGGTAAAAGGATCTTAGAAGAAGAGAAGCCTCAAACCAGAAATAAAATTGAATTAACTTCAAGTATCCATGAGAAATAAGGTAAAAGGATCTTAGAAGAAGAGAAGCCTCAAACCAGAAATAAAATTGAATTAACTTCAAGTATCATGGGAAGAAGATCAAAACAAAACCGTCATTCCCAAGAATACCTAAAGTTTAAAATAAAAAATAAAACTTTACTAGAGCGTTGAGAAAACAATAAGAAGGCATTTTGCTGGAAAATGGTCAATATTGCAACAACAAATTCCTGAAAAAAAAAAAGCTACCTATCTGATTTATGTACATAATAATAATTAAAAAAAAAAACAAGAACTAACAATCAAGAAAGGAGGCACGAGAGATACCGTTGACATTAAGCGCCACATATTGTGATCATGGACTCCCTCCGATACAACCAACAAAATGTGACAAATGGATGTCAGAAGAACACCAAGCTACAACAAGTCCTTGCACCACCAGGAAAATAAAGGACGATCACAAACTTATTAACAGCAACACTGACTCTAAGGAAACAAAAAGAGAAGATGTTCAATGTTTATAGTACCTGAATGCTCATAACTTCATGAGCCAACTCAGCAGAAAAAGATTCACCTCTTAGAACGGGAATGGTTGATGAACCATCAGGTCTCATCATCTCAGCCAAAACAGAAGGACTAAAAACAGGCTGCTTAAAAAAGGGGTAAACTTTATCATGACAAGCATAGAAAAAAAACAAAACCACTAGTTCATTTCCAATTATGCGCTGAAAAAAAAAAAAAAAACCTGGGAATCAAGAAGTATAAAGCGTTCAGCAGAAACCCTGGGTTCAATTCCTATACTACTGTGCCTTGCCATAACCCTAGCCTCCTCAGTCTGTGTTGCGTACGGCGGCAGCATCCCTGCGAGCTACCATTAGTCTAAATCCAAATAACCCACCAACATAAAAATTAATAAAAAAAAAATAAAAAAGAAGAAGAAAGAAAAGAGAGAAAACTATAAAAATGGAGAAACCTACCAGGCGATGCCGCATCAAAACCATAAAGCTCATTCATAATCGTCGATTTGCCCACCCCAGGCGGACCAATCACACCAACCACCGTAAATTCTGTATTTTCCGTCAAAAACTGCAAATTTTTATTTTTTAAAATTCTTTTACATGAAAAAAAAATTACATAAATTTTCAACAAGGGAAGAGATGAGAACGGAATGGGGGTCGTTTCTTGTACTTACGGGGAGGAAGCGATCGATGTGGAAGTCCCAGGAATCAGAGAGGAGGTTAAGAGAACCGATGGGAGGGAGACGGGAACGAAGCGACGTCGTATCGTCATCTCCAGCAGCACCACGGACGAACTTAGCGGCCACCGGTGCTCCGGTAACGAGTCCCGGTTTTGCCAAAAGAATCTTGGGAGGAAGAGGAGATTGTGAGGAATTGGACGAACTTGTTGCGGTGGTGGAACTGGACCCAGCCATTGATGGGTTTCAGCTTCCAATTCCAAAAGCCCAAAACAACTTCGCTGCTAAAAGTCAGAGCGGTTCAACCTCTTTATTGTTTATTGCCTCGCGCGGGTCTCTACTCTGGGATATAAATATAATTTGCGTTAACTAATTTTTTTATTTATTTTCCTTTTTAAACAAATTCTTTTATCTTTTTTTTCCTATAATTTTATTTATCTCAAACTCTGAATCTGTGTTATTTTATTACTCATTTTATTGTTTGGTGAATTTTTTGGGTTAAAAGGAATTTATTTAACAATTAAAAAAAAGGAGGGAAAAGAAAAGAAAAGTTAAAAAAGCAGAATAGTTGCGAGGAATTATAGTATGGTTTTTTCCATAGAGATGCGGCAGGTTTTTGTGTGAGAGTTTCAACTTTAACTTTCTCGGGAAAATTTGATGGCTCAATGAATTGGGATTTCACTTGCTTTCCCAATCAAACTAATTTCAATCCAAAATATTAATTCAGCTGAATTTTTATTCAACTGAAACACCAAATTTACCAGAGAGTTTTTTCGTCCCCAACTCTCCCACAAAGAAGATGGGGACGCGAACCCAGCAACCGAGCCCAGCAGACGAAGACGACGACGTTCCTGGCGGCCGTGGAACCACCGTATCCGGACAGTCCGTTTCGATGAGCGGGAGTGTTGGGTCGCCTTCTAGCCGCAGCGAGCAGACCATGGCCACACCCGCCAGCGATAACACTTTCCTCAGATTGAACCATCTCGACATTCATGGTGACGATGCCGGCTCCCAAGGCGCCGTTGCGTGAGTTCTTTCTCTTTTCTTGCCCTTGTTAGGATAATTCTCTACTTTATTCTGCGTTGAGGGTTTTTAAGCTTGACGGCTTAGGGCACATCCAGAAAAGTTCTCATAATATGTTTTAATATTTGTAATTGTAACTTGGTTATTATAGCTTTCTGAATTTTCTTGCTGACGAACAAACGGAATTGTAACCGTGTATGTAACTCAATTCTTCATTACCTAGAAAAAAATTTGTTATCCTTTTTTGCCCACCAGTAGTTAATTGTGTCTAAGTTCTATCCTCGTTTGATTGTAATGGTGCGCAATGTCTTAGGAGCTCTTGTTTGAGATCTAATTACTATTTTTGGTTGATTGTTTTCTGATTATACTTTATTCAGATTCTGGCATGAATTTTCTAGTATGTTTGATTCAAAAACTGGCTGCAATGGTCGGAGTTAGATTATCTGTGCTCAAAAAAGCTATTTACTCTCTTAAAGTGTTCTAAATGATATATGCCTTCTAACAGTAGCAAGAAGAAAAAGAGAGGTCAACGGGCTGTTGGAGGTGATAAGAGTGGAAGAGGACTCCGCCAATTCAGCATGAAAGGTGTTCTGCTTCATCCTAAGAGTGTTTTCCTTTTAAAAGTTAAATCTTCAATAGCAATGTTTGTGCTTAAACTCCGTCATAGCATTGCCTGCATGAAAATTGAGAAGCTCGATCTTGAATTCTTTCATTTAGATGTAGATGTATTATGCTTGTGTTTCCACTTGGTTCGAACCTTCTCATAGATTAGTTAATACCATATTTTCTCTTTACTAATTCCATTTTAATATTTCGTTGGTTGTATCAGTGTGCGAAAAAGTAGAAAGCAAGGGAAGGACCACTTACAATGAGGTAAGGAGGTCTCCAAATTTTTTTTTACTGTTCTGTGGATTTCCACATGTTAATATTCTGTTTTATTTATTATTTTAGGATGCATATATTGCAAGTGAATATATCGTTATCTTGTTTAATTGTAGTAAACACCTCTAATAGTTTCATATATTATTAGATATATGAACATCGACTCTTTCAGAAATCTCTTGATAAGTGTCTAACATGATGGATATGAATGTCATTTCCTGGGTTGTTAAAAGTGCCAACTGACATGGAGACCAAATATCCTACATATTTTAGCTTTTATACGACCAAATTAGTTCCCAAATAACTAGATATTTTGACTCGCATGTTTCAAAAGTTTGGAGTGATTGTTTTAACCTTTGCCTTCATTAGGTGATCTCATAATCAGATGATGAGGGATATTCAATCTAATCACAGAACTGGAATTTGATTGAAACTTAGCTGGAAGGGTTGCAACGATATTAGAGTTTGCATGCATATAGGGGTGCACCCTATTTAGATAAGTCAATTAGTTTTTCTTAGTGTTCAATTGGTCTTGTTCTTGGTTAAGACAATTGCTCTAGTTTTTGGAGATCCTTATTTTAGAAAACTATTTCTCTGGCCCTGGTATAGATATTTATTAGTCTTTCTGTGCAGTGACTATAATGTTAAATTCAATGTTTGAATCTAAGAAATTAGTACTTTCCAGGTTGCAGATGAACTAGTTGCAGAGTTTGCTGACCCTAGCCATAGTGTTACATCCCCGGATCAGGTTTGCCTTTTTTCAGCGAGGCCTGGCAGCTTTTCATCCTGTGTTTACATCTTAAATTTTATGGACAAAAGTTGAAAGAGAACTTAAAAGATATATTGAAAGGAACTTCCTAATCTTGATCATTCTTTGTGGTTCACCTATTCACAGCAACAATATGACGAGAAAAATATTCGTCGAAGGGTATATGATGCCTTGAATGTTCTTATGGCAATGGATATAATATCAAAGGATAAAAAGGAAATACAATGGAAGGGTCTGCCTCGTACCAGCGTGAATGACATTGAAGAACTAAAGGTCTAAGTTTTGTCCTTTTATGCATGTCTTTTGTACCTGGTGGTCTGTTATGTCGTAACTATTCTAGGTTGAGTGTGAGCTTAAGACAAATCTTCTATATACTGGATGCAGAATGAGCGGCTTGGCCTGAGAAATCGGATTGAAAAGAAAGCTGCCTATATGCAGGAACTGGAGGAACAAGTAAGTTAGTTAATCTTTATATCTTTCATACTCCCTAACTTTGTCTCAATTTTTACTATTGCATAAAGGTTGAGCCTTTAACTATTTATCTATTACCAAAGCATATTAAGTTGATATAGAAAAAGCATTTAATCAATTATCAGTGTCCCTTATACTAACTTGATCCTTCCTTCCATCCTTCAAGTTTGTAGGTCTTCAGAACTTGATACAACGAAATGAGCAATTATACAGTTCTGGAAATGCTCCAAGTGGTGGTGTGGCATTGCCTTTTATTCTTGTGCAAGTAAGTTTTCTTTGTGTTCTTCTCTTTCGTCAGGAGTTGTCTCATTCTAAGAGTATATTATAGATAATGTTGCCACTTTTTCGTACATTTCTGTTGCTTTATGACACCTCTCATTTTATTCTACGTGAAAATGTGAATGTTCTAGACTCGCCCTCATGCAACTGTTGAGGTGGAAATATCAGAAGATATGCAACTTGTGCATTTTGATTTCAATAGGTAAAGAATCCTTGTTGGCTATCTTTTCTTATATTATCACTAATATGGTGCTCTGACAAATATCCATGGGATCAACAATTGGCGATGACGAAAGAATCAGTTTTCCAATCGTGATTTTTTCTGATTCTTAAATTACTATGAAAATATTATTGCTGATTTGCTAGATCTGGCCCTTGTGCAGCACCCCTTTTGAGCTACATGATGATAATTATGTTCTAAAGGCTATGAAATTATGTGAAAGACCCCAGAGCGATGATATGACACACAATTTTATTGCTGATGGAGGTGAAGGTTCTAGCATGTCGGGCATGTACCAGTCGCAGATACCTCTTCCTTCAATGGCAAACACGCCAGTTAGGGCTCCCACATCACCGCCTCTACCTGGGATACTAAAAGCACGAGTAAAGCACGAGCATCAATAAGAATTTATGAAAGCTTAACGATCTCCCATGGGAACACTTATAGAGCATCTGTATATTGTGTAGAGTAATTTCCCAGAAGTGAATTGACCGCTTGACCATCCTCATTAGATTTTGCCTGTAGTTTGGATATAGTTTTAGGTCACAAGCAGATGAGTCTCAATTTGCTTTGGAAAGACTGTATGAAGTCGAGGCCTGTAGGCCCTGGCAGATTCTTTGCTTTATATTATGTCTATTATGTGCTATTGTAATATTGTTTTTAATTTTCCTCATTTTTTTTCGGCGGGGGTTCATTTTACCCCCTGCTTTTTAGTCCTCGTTGTGGTAGAAATTATAATGTTAGTAGCCCTAGAGAGAGGATTGTCTCAACTACAAATAGAATCACACAATTTATTGGAACATTAATTTCTGTATCATGAATTTCGCATTTATCGTCAATGTTTTTCTGTTTATGGCTAGGAAATGTTGACAGGGAAGCTGAAAAGAAAAGGCCTCAAGAGAGATCTAAGAATCTAACAATGGTCGATTTGAAGGTTGTTGCTCATCATAGTTTTGTTTTCTTATGCCAAAATTATCAAGGCCTCGCATTTTACACAAGAATTACCGCCAAAAATTGAATGATTTTATACATCAACGGATTCTTCTTATGTTCCTTCTAGATTGTGAGGTTTTTTACACGATCCAGTAGTTTATATATAATTTTATTGAACTGAAATATAAACATTTAGTATATAATTTAAAGAGAATTTTAAAATTTCCAAAAATATATATAAATATAATACATAATATATTCAAATATATATTATATCTTTTTTAGTGAAATATATTCAAATATTTAAATAGGATAAAGTATAAAATTATAGAGTTTTTGGTCCCAATACCTGCTATAGTTTCATTAATTTTGTAGTTTGCCCTCTATAGTATTGAATTAGCACTTACACCTACTACTATTCGTAAATCTCAACATGAAAATTCTATTATAATTTTGTTGTGAAGATTTTGAAATGATGCTGTACTATTTACAAACTTCCAGAGCATTCATGCTAATTTAATAAAGTGCAAAAATATTAATATAAAATAATATTCAATGTGATCTTTAATTTTTTTAGTTTAAATAATTAAATTTTTTTTTATAACTTTTGATGTGCTTTTTAAATTTAAAAAATAAAATAAAAAGTAGAGTTTGATTTTTCAAATGTAGGAAGTCAAACATGTCTTTTACATAAAAAATTTAATAAATTTATTTAATACTTTATAATTTTTTATGCAAATTTATAATTAAAATTATTAATTAAAATTTTATATTTCAATTTTGAATACTAGGGTGCATGGAGGATTAAAAAAAGAAAGAAGAAAAAATGTGAATTATAATTGTTTATGAAAAATAAAAATAACGAATAATAATAGAGAATACTATTTAATAAAAAAAATATTTGGTAATTTGTTTAAAAAAAATTACTCTTTATTTAAAAAAAAATTTCAATATGCTATTTAATTTAAAATTTATGCTATTTCAAAAAAATATATATTAGATATGCTTCAAAAAACATTAATATTAAAATTTAGAATTATAACAGTAAGGCTATAAATAATAAAATATTGATAAAATTTATTTATTAAAAAAATATTTGGTAATTTGAAATTATAAAGAGGTTTATTTGAAATTATAAGAGTTGTGATAAAAAGAGGATATATGAAATTATGAAAAATAATAAATACTTAAGATAAATTGAATTTAGAATAGAAATAAAATCTAAAATGAAACCCCGGGTGTTTCTTTTCCAATAAAAATCCAAGTGAACGCAGTGCTCGACTCAAGGAATAAGGATAACTAGAATGTTAGTGACATCTACTTGAAGCAGCTACCGTCTCTACCAACAGTGAGGAAAGTAAGTTGCAGGACTTTTCCCGCGAAAATACTCGGTAGTAAGTATTATTTGTATGAGCAAGAAGAAGGAAAAATGGAGTCACTGAAATCCCCATTCCTCTGCAACACTCAGCTCTTCCCAACCCACTTCACCTCCCCGTTCTATTGGAAGCCCTCCACAAAACCCAGACTCCGAATTCAGTCGTCGGTCACCCCAGACCCTTGGTCTCTCAGCGATGGCAACCCCAACAGACCCAAACCCAAGTTCAAGAACCCCAAGAACCCACTCTCCGACGACAACGCGCGCCGAATTATCAAGGCCAAGGCCAAGTACCTCAGCACCTTGCGAAGGAACCAAGGCCCGCAAGCGCAGACCCCAAAGTGGATCAAGAGGACACCCGAGCAAATGGTCAAGTACCTTGAGGACGATAAGAATGGACACCTCTATGGGAGGCACGTGGTGTCTGCTATTAGGCACGTGAGGGGGCTGTCTCGTATGTCGGAGGGTGAGTACGACATGAGAACTGTGATGGGTTCGTATGTTGGGAAGCTCAGCTTTAGAGAAATGTGTGTGGTGTTGAAGGAGCAGAAAGGGTGGAGACAGGTCAGGGACTTCTTCGCTTGGATGAAATTGCAGGTTGGCTTTTTGTCTGAATTTCCACTTCTTCTTTTTCTTTCTTTGTCTCAAAAAAAAAAAAAATAAATAAATAAATTCAGAAAGTTTCTTTTTTTGTTATATTCGATGCTTTTCATGTGGATTTTTTATTTTTTTTATTATGCTTATTTTAAGAATGTTGGGTTCCGTCTGTATTCCTTTCTCTCTCTCTTTTTTATGGTTTGAAGAAAATTTCTCTTCGTTGTTAACGTTGAATGGTTTTCCATGAATTTTTTTATTTTTTCTATTTTTTTCCTCTGGAGATATGGTATATATTCAGAGAGTAGATATTTGTTGTTTGCTTTCTTGAATGGCTGATTAGGTGTTGTTTTCTTCCAAAGTATGGCCATTAATTGTGTGTAATTGATAGACTTGTGCTTAAACAGTTAAGCTATCGACCAAGTGTCATTGTCTATACAATTGTTTTGCGCCTATATGGGCAAGTTGGGAAGATCAAGCTGGCCGAGAACACCTTCTTGGAGATGCTTGAAGCTGGATGTGAACCGGATGAAGTTGCTTGCGGTACCATGCTGTGTACATATGCCAGATGGGGTCGTCACAAAGCTATGCTATCATTTTATTCTGCTGTAGAGGAAAGGGGTATAATACTCTCTGTTGCAGTTTTCAATTTCATGGTGTCCTCATTGCAGAAGAAATCTCTCCATGGAAAGGTCATAGAAATATGGACGCAGATGGTAAAACAACGAGTGGTGCCTAATAATTTTACTTACACCATAGTCATTGGCTCACTTGCCAAAGAAGGTCATTATGAGGAGGCTCTCAAGAATTTTGATGAGATGAAGAATGATGGGCTTGTTCCTGAGGAAGTAACTTATAGCCTTTTAATCAGTTTAAGCGTCAAAAGTGGTAACTGGGGTGAAGCACTAAGACTATACGACGACATGAGGGCTTGTGGAATCGTTCCGAGTAACTATACCTGTGCTTCACTTCTGACGTTGTATTACAAGACTGGGGACTTTTCTAAAGCCCTTTCTCTCTTTTCAGAAATGGAAAGCAATAAAATTGCAGCAGATGAAGTTATCTATGGTTTGCTCATTAGAATATATGGAAAACTTGGTCTTTACAAGGATGCCCAGAAAGCATTTGAAGAGACTGAGCAGCTGGGCATGCTTAGTGATGAGAAGACATATTTAGCAATGGCACAAGTCCATCTCAAATCAGGGGACTTCAGGAAAGCTTTAAAAGTTATAGAACTAATGAAGTCTAGAAACATTTGGTTCTCAAGATTTGCTTATATTGTCTTGTTGCAGTGTTATGTTATGAAACAAGATCTTAGCTCTGCTGAAGTAACATTTCAGGCTCTATCCAAGACTGGACTCCCTGATGCAGGTTCTTGCAATGATATGCTCAATTTATATGTAGGACTGAACTTGATGGAAAAGGCCAAGGGTTTTATTTTCCAGATAAGGAAAGATAAGGTAGAAATTGATGAGGAGCTTTGCAAGAATGTTATTAGAGTATTTTGCAAGGAGGGAATGATAAGAGATGCTGAGCAGTTGATAAAAGACATGGGTACTAATGTACTTTTCAAGGATAATAGATTCATCCAAACAATTTTTTGGGCCATGGATATGGATGGAGGAGATGAGCATCTTGTGGCCATTGACCAACCTGACACTTTGGCTCTCGGACTTGTTATTAATCTGTATATGGCAGGTGGAAATTCCAAAAAGACGGAAAATATTCTAGCAATGTTAATTGAAAATGCTAGTGGCTTATCAATTGCTAGTCAGATTATCAATAGCGTCATAAGAGAAGGCAAGGAACCTATCAATTAATTCTATTTCTTGAATAAAAATTACATTTATCATGCAAGTGACATCTTGTGATGCAATATAATTTTGGAAATTTTCTTTGTAGGTGATGCATTTAAAGCCAAAACTCTCATAGAACAGTTGATCAAATTAGGATGCAAATTGGATGATGCCATAGTTGCTTCTTTGATTAGTTTATACGGGAAGCAAAGAAAGCTGGAAGAAGCCCACACAGTCTTTTTGGCATTTGCTGATTCTTCTGCATCTGAGAAGTTGTTTAATCAAATGCTTGATGCATATGTCAAATGTGGTAAACCAGAGGAGGCTTACTTTCTTTACAAACAGGTTATTCAAAAGGGGCTCCGTCCAGGTGCTGTTGCCACCAGCATCATTGTGAATGCTTTGGCTAATGGTGGTATGACCCCTTGGATGACTTAACAAATGTTCAAATTGCACAAGCTACAAAATTATTGTGTTTATCAAATTAGATTTGTTGTTCTAATTCAAACTAACTAATAATTTTGCGTAAATTTTTATATGCAGAAATTTTTCCTCAGCAATAAATTTAAAATCTAATTCCAACCTCCATATTAGAGTTGCACTTGCAAACATACTTCCTGTACAATTATGTGATGTGAAATAGCATCAAACGCTTCTTGGCTTACCATTCTGTTATTGTATGGCTAATATCATCATTATAATATGAATAACTTCATCCCCAGGCAAACATCAAGAAGCAGAGAATGTCATCCGTAAAAGACTCGAAGATGGCTTGGAGCTTGATACTGTGGCATACAATACCTTTATCAAGGCCATGCTGGATGCAGGTTTGTTCATATGAGCCATTATAAATTGGAGACATGATTGTGCTGAAGACAGCATGCAATAAACTAGCAAGTCTCATATGCAGGTAGATTACATTTTGCTTCCAGCATCTACGAACACATGCTTTCCATGGGGGTTGCTCCATCAATTCAGACATATAACACCTTGATCAGGTAACAGAATGGTATCCTTCTTTTGAAGAAAAACAAACCTCCACCACACTACACTGGTTCTTATTTCTTTAATAAACCAAAAGGGAGGGAGAGAGATAATGTAGGTCATGATGGTGAACCTGTTGGTGCAGTGTGTATGGACGAGGTCGAAAACTGGATAAGGCTGTAGAGATCTTCAATGCTGCTCGCAACTTGGGTGTGTCTCTGGATGAGAAGGCATACATGAATCTGATAAACTATTATGGGAAAGCTGGTATCATTCTACTCAACTCCATTGGGGAAATATCCAGTCATTCTCAAAAATATTGTTCCAGCTTCATGCTTCAGAATCTTCTTAACTTCCAAAATTTGTTTTTATAGGTAAAAGGCATGAAGCATCCCTTCTATTCGCTGAAATGCTGGAAAAAGGAATACAACCTGGAATGGTAATACTAAGAGCTCCTCAGAATATGTTTAAATACCTTTTTATAACACAGAATAATACCCACTTAGAGCTTTGGATAGTTCGATTTAATTAGCACCTTTTTTTAACACCTTTAACCACGAGCTATAGCACATTATAGTTTATTGATATACATCACTTGAAATTTGTGTTTCTGAACCATAAGTATCACTAAATGCTAATCCCTTGTCCTTTTATGTGAAAATGTAGGTCAGCTACAATATTATGATGAATGTGTATGCTACTGGAGGACTTTATCAAGAAGCAGAGGAACTTTTCAAGGCCATGCAGAGAGATTGTTGCTCACCTGACTCTTTCACATACCTCGCCCTAGTTCGAGTTTACACAGAGAGTCTTAAGTACTCTAAAGCAGAGGAAACTATTAATTCTATGAAGAAAAATGGTATTTACCCTTCTTGTGCACATTTTAACCTCCTACTCTCTGCTTTTGCAAAAGTGGGGCTGACAGGGGAAGCAGAAAGGGTTTATAAAGAACTGGTTGCAGCTGGTTTAGATCCTGATGTGGCATGTAATCAGAGTATGCTAAGAGGTTATATGGACTATGGACACGTGGAAGAAGGCATCAACTTCTTCGAACAAATAAGTGAGTCTATAGAGGCGGACAGGTTTATGATGAGCGCAGCTGTGCATTTTTATAGGTCTGCAGGAAAGGAAGTAAAAGCTATCAAGGTTTTGGATTCAATGAGCAGTTTGGGAATCCCGTTTCTGGAGAACCTTGAAGTTGGATCAAAGCTAAAAGTCCTTTAATTTTTTTGTACCTAATTCTGGAAGGTGGTGATATATAGATGACAAGAGAACAAAGGGTAAAGAAATCCCAAGTAAATGATGATGGAGAATATTGTTCTTTTTGTTCTGAATAAGTTCCAGAAAGTTGTAGACAAGCAATAAAACCATGCTGTTGCTAGAACTTCTTTTATTTAGTGGAAAAGAGGTTCTTGGGAAACAAACTTGTTTACAAGAGATTTCAGACTATGTATTGGCAAAGAGACTGATGAGAAACAAGTATTAGCAGTAGTATGAAGACATGAAGAATGGTGGCCAAAGAAACATAACCAGAAAATGTTCATCTTCAATGAGCATCATTGATTGCTAATGGATAAAGAATTCTAACATAATCTGTGAATTTTAATATTCTGACCATGTTATGCAGTGGAAAAAAGATTTGCATTTTCCAACTGGTTTTGCTCCCGTGAGGATTGGATCAGAACAGGCAAGATATTTCTTTGATCGTGATATGTGCAGTTTTGACCTGAATGGGAGAACGATATCCTTTAACTTGTGATATGGTGAAAAATGAGTGCTTTTTTTCAAAGGATTGGCACTGGTCAGAATTTGATCGGGATAATTATTGATACTTCTTTTGATGTAAAAGTGCAGTTTATCAGCTTTGATTGCTGAGGCAAAAGTTATTATCAGAAGCGAGATATTTCTGTTGTAAATTATTATACACGACTGTAGGTGGTGTTCTTTTCATGGAAAAAGAAAGAATATTTCTATATTTCCGCCCACAACATTGTATAAACTATTGCATCCATCAGGGATCAAAAATAGATGATTTTATAGTTTATTTTCTCTACTCTAAAACATTTGCATTTGCTTCCGGAAAGAAATGAGAAATGTTTCCTCGGCACACTTCAAATTAAGAGAAACTACTTTGGACGTTCAGGTGCAAGTGTCTAGTATTCACTTTCTTGATTTTTTTGGGAGTTCACTTAGGATCCACCTGATCCTTTTCTTAGCGAACTTATTAAATTTATCTATCAGAAGCAAAAGCTTTGAATGTGCTAGGCCCTTATAGTTTCTTGGATAGCTTTGAAGACGTTTTGCAGGCACACAAGTATAAGCCAATTCAGCCCAACAAGCTGTATCTCTTTCCAACTCAATTTTTTTCAAGCTGTACTTGTGGCTAAGCTATAACCGGGAATCTTAGAGAATCTCTTCTGCTTCATAATCAACCGTACCCTTTCAGCCTTTTTCCACAAACCTCTAGAGGAATAGATATTAGACAAAATCACATAAACTCCATCGTTCCAAGGTTCCAATTCTTGCAAATTCTTAGCCACCCACTCCCCCATTCTTACATTCCCATATTTCTCGCATGCACCCATCAAGGACCCCCAGATTATTGAATTTGCCTCCATTGGCATGTCCTCCACCATTTGTCTTGCCTCCTGAAGCAACCCTGCTCTGCCAAGAAGATCCACCATGCATCCATAATGCTGCAAGCGCGGTGTTATACTGTAAAAGTTTTTCATCATCTCGAAGTAATTCTTACCCTCTTGCACCATTCCACCATGCACACATGCGCTGAGTACCCCAATGAAAGTCACATGGTTTGGTCTCACTCCTCCATCAGTCATGCATCGAAAGCACTCAAATGCTTCATTTATGTACCCATGCGTTGCATAACCCACAATCATGGATGTCCAAGATGACACATTTCTTTGCTCCATCCTCAAAAACACCCTGTATGCTAAGTCCATTCTACCGCATTTTCCATACATATCGATAAGCGAATTCAGCATCAAAAGATCCTCTTTTCCAATGGTTTTAGCCTGGTAAACACATTTATGGAGTTGAAGGGCCAAATCCAGGTCCCCTAGACTTCCACAAGCAGATGTTATGCTAACCATGGTCAAATCGTCCGGCAAAAAACCACATCTCCTCAGCTCTAAAAACATGTTCATCGCTTCTCTGGCTCTCCCTGCTTGAGAAAGACCTCCAATGATGGCATTCCAAGAACCCAACTTTCTCTCAGGGTTCTGATCAAACACCTTACTTGCATTTTCAAATTCTCCCGCTTTACAGTAAAGGTTAATAAACCCACTTTCACAATATTCATGGGACTGGAGTCCAAGCTTCGTAGCAACCGAATGAAGCTGCTTACCAATCTCAATGGCAAAATATTGACAAACAGCTTTTAGTACAATAGGGAGGGTATAAGAATCAGGCAAAACACCAGCTCTAGACATATAAACATAGACAAACAGTGCCTTTCTAGGAGCCTCTAGCCTTGTGTATGACCTTATAATGTTGTTCCAATGAAAAGGAGCAGGGTAAATTTCAAGCATGCGGGTCCGGATCACATTGGCATAAATCTGATTCAATTCTGGTAGGTTAGTTGAATGTGACAACTGGGCTGCCACTGTCTTTGCTGGGTCTGGGTCACTGTGGGGCTGAGCATCGACTTTCAGGAGTTGGGAGTCTTCTAATTGTTTGCTAGACGTAGTGAAATTTTGGCCTAGAGAATTAGAAATGGTATATTTGGGTCCTTTGATTCTCGAAAGCTTTTTCATGAGAGAATATATTGCGTTCATAAGTTAGTAGGGAAATGGAAGCAAAAATAATATATCATGTACATATACATACAGACGGAGGCAAATTGAGCATGGAATTTGGAGGATTCAGAAACGCTTTAAAGCTTTGAATTAGAGGGCAGGTCGTCTTCTATCTGAAGAGCCAAGCGGAAAGATCTTGGGCCGTCGCTAAAAAGGCCCATTTAATTGGGCTTAAAAGCCCATTATTGGTCGGGTCATATATGGGTCGGTAACAGGTGCACGGTGCACCCAAATAGCGGACTGTACCATTTTCTGTTTTTCTCCTTCTCTGTCTTTGCCATCTGATTGTGAGAACCTGAGCGATGGCGTCCAGTCTGATGAAAACCCTAATCAGATCTTCCAAATTGGGATCAGCGGTGGGAGTCAGGAATCTCAGCCTCGTTATCGATCAAATCGGCAACCATACCGCCAAATGGATGCAGGTTCGGGCTTTTTTATTCCCCGAATTTTTCACTTTAATTGTTTAACAAAAAATTTATGCAATTTGTTCCCCTTTATTGTTCTCATGTGTTACGATTTCTATCACAGCTTTTCTCAAAAGCAATAAACTTGTTGGTTTATTATATTATTATAAACATTTCATCCTTGATTTGATAACTTTTTATGCTTATTAGAATTACGGTTCATTATCATAGAGGTTATTGATTACCATATGGCTTTGTTTTGTGGGTTTTGACGATATTTCATGTTAAAGGGGAGGCTGGCTTTGCAACTATATATGTCAGCAATCTAGATGCCCAACAATGAAAAGTTAGCAAGAAATGAAATACACCTTCATTCCAGGAGCATAATCTCATTAGAGTTGAGGGAAGTGGATATGGGGAAAATTGTTTTCTCGGCCCCTGTGTTTCAAATTTCAATGATGTTGGTGAGATGTCACCTGTTTTGACTGCTGACAAACTGAACAAGAATGCCTTGTTTCTCTTCTCCAATGGGGTTGGTGAGCTCTAGTATAGTCTTGGAACCTCCCGTTGTCTTATCCCATTTTGAGATGATAAATCTCGCCCCAATCGTTGTTCTGGCTTAGATGGTGTGTTATGCACCTGCATAAGATATATCCATAGCAATTCAAACATTATGGACCAGACACAACGCCTTTGCATAGGCTAGCTAGGACCTTTTACTTCCAATTCCAACTTTTCTTTCCTATATTTTTAAACCTTTTCATCCCGGCCAATCTGAAACTTAAAGGAAAGTGAGGTAACGCTTGCATACTAGGTTAGACATTAGTTGTTACGTGTCTTTTATGAGCTTTTTCCCTACTGGTTCTTCTATGTGCTGGAGTATGTTAGTTCTTTCCCATTGTCCTATGCAAATTCACTTCTTTTTAACTTTATCAATAGGATACTAGCAAGAAATCTCCAATGGAGTTGATCAACGAAGTTCCTCCTATCAAGGTTGAAGGCAGGATTGTTGCTTGTGAAGGAGGTTAGTATGTAACCGTAATCTCGTACTTTTAAATTGCCTCTACTGTAGAAACTACTATGGTTCAAGTCCAATAAAATCTTTACTTATATAAGGTGGCACTGTTTGTGGCTTCAGATAATAACCCGGCTCTTGGGCACCCAATTGAGTTTATTTGCCTTGACCTCGCTGAGCCAGCTATTTGCAAGTATTGCGGTCTTCGATATGTTCAGGATCACCATCACTAGGAATCTGGAGGTGATTGTTCTGTAAGGAAGTCAACGATATTCATGTGCATCCTTGTACCTTGGTTGAAGCCTTTTTTTAGGCAGAGTTAAGCTGAAATGATAATTACTCGAATGTGTTTAAACTTGTTAGGAGAATAAGGATTCGAGATGCCTGTTGTTTTTAAACTTCCGGACCACATGGACATATGAAACTGAAACCCATTTTCCATTTTTTTTTTCCCAACATTACTTTATGAAATATTGTGATAAGCTGTGGATACTTTTTCAATGAAGCCTCTTCTCTGATCATATATGGACTCTCTCTCTCTCTCTCTCTCTCTCTAAAGAGGCTGTTCTGTAGTAATGGTGCATGCAATCTGGGATGGAAGTTCTCTCTCAAGTGGTTCTGAAGATATGAGCCTATATGCGATACTTGTATAATGTTTTTTTGTTAAAAAATTAATAATAACAATTAACACTACAATAACTTTTATCTTGGCAAAAAATAAAAAAACCATTTAACAAAGGCGCTTGACCAATGAAAATAGAGATTTCTCAGCATCTATTATTCTAAGTGCACTCAACAAAGTTGACGGCAATCAATGATTCTAAACAATCATCTCTAGCATTAAATTCAATAGTAACTGACACGTTAAATACCAAAAACCCCCAAGCATTAGGGGGCAAATAATGATAGCTCAAAACCAAAAAAAATACGAGCCTTCTTAAATTTGTAAAGGAGATGCCGCCCCATTTTTAGCTACTTTGATAGAAATTTTCCAGATAAATTTTGATACTTATCTAACATCATCAAACATTCCTTTTATCAGCTGCTAGTTTTTGTCTCTGTTGATGCTCTGCAACTTTATAATCTACCACCTCACGGAAAAGGGTTGGATCAAGCACACAATTTTCACTCCCATAAACTGCCGCTTGAACACTAGCCATTAGTTTTGCTATTTCTCTCCCAGAAAACCCTTCTGTCTTCGTTGCTGCTTCTCTTATGATATCATCTGTCAAACCCTTGATCTCTATCATTTGCTGTTGCTTTTTGAACAAATTATGGAAAAAACCTGGTTTTCTTGAGCCCGCCTGAGCTATATATTTATCCAAATACAGCTTTAGCAGCTTAAAACGTTCATCTTCCCCAGGCAAAGGGAATTCCAGCACTTCATCAATACGATCTGCCACAGCTGAATCCAGATCACCAGGACGGTTAGTTGCCAAGGCAAGGACAATATCTTTAGATTGATCACCAGTGCGAAATAGGAGGGCATTCAGGGCGCTTCTTTGAGCTTCACTCATGTAGGTTTTGTTTCGCCTGCAAGGTTATTCAACAAATTCAGCCTCATCAGATTTTATAATTGAGACAATGTATTGCAGTACTGGGGGCGATGAAGGGAAAGTCAAAGTATAAATGGACCGAGATAAAATGGTAGAAAGTCTTACACAGCATGAGTTTACTTTGTTCAAGTATGAGGCGGATTTGGGATGTCTTTAAATCAAATACCAACCAAAAAAATTAAAGAAAGAGCATGACTTACTCGCATAAAAATGCATCAGCTTCATCAATGAAAAGCAACAAACCCTTCCGCGACTTCTTGGACCAATCAAACAACTGATGTATCTTCGTAACAGCCTGTGAGCCCAGAGGAGCAACATCCCCTCCTGTCATCAATGCATAATCTAATCCCTAATGGCATGAAAAATTTACAGTCAGAAACATGTAGTAATCGGGGATGATGATGACAATGATGATTAAAAAGAAGCAAAAGTTGGTACATAAAAATATATTGGGGCTAATAGTACAAAATTTCCCTATATTCACTAGTTCGTTCTTTCTTTCAAGACTACC
The DNA here is from genome assembly GCA_003254975.1 of Ochetophila trinervis. Lineage (NCBI taxonomy): Eukaryota > Viridiplantae > Streptophyta > Magnoliopsida > Rosales > Rhamnaceae > Ochetophila > Ochetophila trinervis. Next base: position 172,387 of record QANX01001328.1, read on the forward strand.
CAAATGTAAGTGTTACTTCCAGGCATGCAGAAAACTTCATTCCATCAAAAGTCTAGGCAAAAATATGAATATTAGAGGGAAAATAACAAACTAATGTTGTTACTACACTACCAAACACTGATAAGTCAGCATGGAAATAACAAAAGAAAACATAGGGGTGAGATCTCGTACAGATTTACGAGCCAGCTCTCTAGCAGCCATTGTTTTCCCTGTTCCTGGAGGACCATAGAAAAGCATGTTTCGAAATGGAGCCTGATGGGATTTTGTATTGGCAGTTGCACCAGCCAACTGTTGTATCCTTTTCTGAAGAGACGGGTGTAAAATAACATCACCAAAGCCATTGCCATTGCCATTTTTTGTTGACCCTTTATCAGCACCACGAGATAGGGTACTCATGCCACGAGAAAACAGTCCTGACCATGGATATTTCCCTTTGGAGGACTCTCTGATTAGAGATGGCTGTCCTAATATTCTGTCAACATAGCTCCATATCACCTTTGCACCTTCTCTGCATTGGAGAAAAGAAACCTGCTTAAGCTATAATATTGCAGGTTTCAAGATGAAAAGTGCATACTAAATAACAGTGCCCAGAAGGTTATATACCATATTAAGAAAATAAGTTAAATTATCCGACACAAGCATGAAAATTTATACCCATAGCAAGATCTAACAGCAAGACATAGTTATACACACTGCAAAGATTCAGAGATGGTGGGGAAACCAATAGCGCTAAACAAATATTTAAGAAGTATGATTAAATTAACATAGAGAATGGATGTCCCTCCGCTTTCAAAGGAAGCTCCACATATGAAGGAAACACACTCCAATATTCTAATATTGTATTAACATACACCTTGTTGTGTAAACTCCTGCTGCTAAAGCTGTCACACCCCCAACAGCAACAACCAATTTATTTTGATCCGTTAGAATGGCTTTCAAGCCCCCTGCAAAAGAGAAGTAATGATGCATGAAACCAGTACCAAGAAGGACTAATAGGGTTCAAAGTCAAACGATTGTAGGAGAAGTAAATGCTAGGCGAAATCACTTGAGATAAAATTATAAGATGTGTTTAAGAAATTATATCCTTGTATTGCATATAAAAAAAAAAGACCGTAAAAGATGATACTTGGATGTCACCAAATAGTCACCTCAAGGCTAGCCAGCTTTAATTCACCCAAAAAAAATAAAAGGGCTATCCAACTTTAAGTACCTCCAATATGGTCAAAAGTGGTATTAATTGCAGCAACCCATTTCTCCCTCTCTGCATTTGCACGGTCTACGAGTATTCTCCTATTGACATCTTCAGCTAGTTTTGCCTCATGGGCTCTACCTTCTGCTTCTGCAATAGCTCTTACTCTAATTGTTTCCCTTTCTATCTCAGCCTTCTCTCTCTCTGTTTGTCGGCGTTGTGCTTGGATTTGTTCCTCTGTTGCTCGGCGTGCTTGCTCCTGTCTGATTGATGATTCTTCTTGCAGTTTCACAAGCTCTTGATTTCGTGCCCTCTGTAATTCGTTCTCTGCCTGCAATAAACTACAAGGAATTAAATTATTTTCCCTAAAACATGTTCTATGAGACCAAAAAGTTCAAGGTTACATGCCTGCATCCTCTTCCTTGCCAATTCATCCTCATAGCGAGCCATTTGAGATTTTGTTTGTGCTTGATGCTGAGCTAGCTTTTTTTGCTCGTCATATATGACCCTTTGTCTCTCCTGCCAGGCCAGGAAGAATAAAATATTGAGGGGGGGAACTGATTAGAGTTTTTTTTTTTTTTTTTAAATTCCAATGCAAATACTATCAGATGTATTTAGAGATGCAACTTAGCCTCGAAGTATAAGTTATAATTAAAAACGAAAACAAAAAGACCTTACAGTTTCAGATTGAGCTTGTATTGCCTTAAACTCTGCAGCCTTTGCAGCCCAGTCAGCCTGCCTTGTTTCTTCTTGCTTCTTCATAAGTTCAAAGACCTAGAGCCGCAAAACAGAGATTCCATTCATTCCCTCTAAAAGTCATAAATTCAAGAGGGCGAAATAAAATAAACGGCAATCTAGTGCACCTACTACAATATGCTTTTTGGTTCTAAAACTAAATATAGTTGAGGGGAGGGAAAAAGAAAAAAGTAGAAGAAGAAAGAAATCAAAACCTATTCTTTCCATGAGAGTTTTTGGGGGGGATGAAATGAACAAATGGATAATATATAACACTAATTCCATTTCCAATTTCGTATAATAAGTGAATTAAACTCATTAATTGCATATCAAACTTCCACGGTCACAAAATTTCTCAACAATAAAAACGGGGATGCACATTACTTAACACTCAATAAAACAAGTGCTCTTGAGTAACGATTGAAATGAAGAAAAAAGAAAAAAAACAATATGAACATAACGCAGAAGAAAATATACCCCCTTTTCAACTGAATCTAAAACAATACACCTACATAATGTCAAACGGCACTTTTTCTAATGCCAACAATTATAATGCAAGCAACCTTGAATTCAAAATCATAATTCTCTCATACACCTCTCTTTTCGATAATTCACTGATTACTAAAATACTTCGTTATAGTGAAGACTCAAAATCGTTAATTTTCACTTCTATATAACTTTCTGTTGTTTATTTTGTTTTGCTTTCCTTCCTCAGTTTTCCAATCACTTAAAAAGAACCCAAAAAGTAAACTACAAAGTAATCCAAACTCCATAAAATCAAGACCCTTCTGATTAATTTATTTTTTTTACAGGAAAAAAAAGGCCCAGAAAACAGAACTCATTCGCAGAAACTGCCGCAAAAAGAAAAAAGAAATCAAAGTTGCATACCTTTTTGGCATTGGAAGAGCTGGTGATCTCTCTGAGAGCCTTGGCACCCCGCTCCAATGCCTCGGGATCGAACCCGGCCGACGTAGTCCTGGGATTATCATTACGAACCCTTGGAGGAGATTCAACATTATCTGCGGACTGTGAGGAATTGGAGGGCACAGGTTGGGCAGAAGCAGGTTGACGAGCATTAGAAGGAGAAGAAGATAAAGGAGAGAAGTTGAAAGGACCATCGGCATGAGCATATTGGGTCTGCGACAAGGAAGCAGAAGCTGCCATGGCTGTGATCAGCCCTACTGCATATGTCTTAGCCATTCCCCTCAAAAAAATTTCTTTCTTTGATATTTCTGATAAAACCCTAAAACTAAAACCCAGAGAAAATGAAGGTTAAAGTTGGTAATTGTGGCAATGCGAATGCGAGGGAAGTTTTGGAGAAGTTTATTGGGGAAAAATTAGTGGCTTAAAGACCACGTAATTATGCATTTAATTATATAAATGGCTGTTCCATGGAAAGCTGTAGATACCTAGATACAGCAAGAGGGGACGGTGGGTTTCAGGGTTTTTGTAGGGTTTGGAACTCTGTGGTAATATATGGCGGTTTTTGGCGGACTAGGGACTTCGGCGATATGAAACGACATCGTTTGCCTCTGAGAGTTAGAATTGGCTTAAATGTGCCTGTTCGAATCTTAATAGTGTCAAACGTGAACCGGGTTGGATTGGGTGTAGAGTAGTATTGACTAGACCTGTGTCGTGTTCCACTGCGATGTGTGTGTTTTTCATCCAAATTTGATTTATTAAGTTTTTGGTATCGAAATATATAAATTTAATTTTAAAAAATTACAGTTATATTTGTGTTGTGTTGATTTTATTGTCATATTATACCTTGTTAAACTCTTATAAATATAGACAGTTTGTGTTGCATTATATATGTATTTATGTCCAAAAAAAATTAATCAAAATGTTAAATTTTTATATTAAAAAATACAAATTTAAATCTTCAAAAAATACAAACTTGTTCATATCTTATTTAAATTTGTCAGCTCTAATATGACTACTTTACAATACCAAATGTGTTCTAATATGACTACTTTACAATACCAAATGTGTTTACAACTATTGTACGTATGATATGGTACCATGAACAACTCATAAATACATATTCAATACTATTAAAAAAAAATAAACATTTAATATATATTTTGTAAATACCACATATTTATTTTATCATTGTATGACATTGCATATGATTATAAATAAAATTTATGTAAAACTTGATTATAAAAATATAAAAAAAATAATAATGTAGCACAGCATTGTATGAAAGTTTTTTTCATGGATGCTTAGAGCATCTCCAATAGTGAATGTGGATTATTATATATGTGGTATAGAAATAGACACCGCCTAAATTCATATGGCATAATTGCACATTCAAATTAAAAATTGTTCTCCAATGGTAATGTGCACAAATATTATTTTTGGTTATTAATTAATTATATATTTTATTAAGTATTTTTAATTTTTGAACAAATTATATTTTTAAAGTAAATTTTACTTTTTAGAAAACTTAATAATGTCTGAGAGAGCCTCCAGAAATATACATTCTCTTTGACAATGTCTAAGTCACGTCAGCTTAACATTCATTATAGACATTCCTATTGGAAAATATTTTTTTTAAAAAATAATATCTATATTTATTTATGTAGGATGTTAATTTTAACAATTTACATTCCATCATAGATACTCTTATATTCCTGATTTGAGTGGTGGTTGATTATGTTGGTTTACATAGACCAATCCAACTGAAAGGTTTATTTATTTATGTTTTGAGGTGTTTTTCTTTTTTAAGGAGGTTAATTATATTTTCGTTATAGCTTTTTTGGTATTTTTTTTTTTGGACACTATAAACTTACACATTTTAAAATAGAATAAATGCACTTTAGTATCTTATAGTTTGCTAAACTTGCACATTATGCCTTCAAGTTTCAAATGTATCACATTAAGCTTCAAATTTACATTCTATGTCACATTAAGCCTTAAAGATTCAAGTGTATCACATTAAGCCTTCAATTTATATTTTATGTCACATTAGGCCTTCAAATTTCAAATGTGTTACATTAATCTTTCAGTTTATATTTTATGCCACAATAAATAATTAATGTACTTTAAAACCTTCTAGAATTTTTATTTATTTTTAAATAAAAAGCACTACAATTAATTTTATCATTTAATACTTTATACTTTGTAAAAAATTACAATTTAGTCGAATTAAATTAAAGTTAACATAATATGTTAAATGCAGTATAATAACTCTAAAATTATTTTTTTTACTAATTTTCTAAAATATTTAAAAAATTATTTTTTATTCCTCCAAAAAAAATTATTCATCTTAAAATAAAATAAAATTTTATGATGAAAAAATATAGAATTAAATAAATTTTCATGATAATTTTTTTGCAATTTAGGATAAAAAAAATATCATGATGAAAAATATATAGGATAAAATAATTCATGATAATTTTTTTTTTCCAGCAATTTAGTATGAAATAAAAAGTTTTAGATGAAAATAAAATTAAATAATTTTTTATTTATATTTTTGAAAATTGGCAAAAAAATGTAAATTAGAGGTTTAATGTGTTACATTTGAAATTTGAAGGCCTAATGTGATATACAATGTAAATTGAAAGCTTAATGTGATACACTTGAATCTTGAAGGTCTAATGTGACATAGAATGTAAATTTAAAGCTTAATGTGATACATTTGAATTTTAAAGGCTTAATGTACAAATTTATCAAACTACAAAGTACTAAAATGTATTTATCCATTTTAAAATTCAAACTCAAATCACATATCTAAGTGGCAATGAACTAATGCATAGTAACTCTTATGGTTCTCTTTCTTCTGTTTTTTTTTCCCTCACTGAAGATCAGTGTTTTTGCCACTTTTAATATCCCATTTAAGAGATTTCAAGTGAGACATATATATATTTTATTTTTATTTTTTGAAGGTGTAAGATATAGTTAATGAGATAACTCAGAATGTGATTTTTTTAAAGGTTAATAATGTCTCCTACTTTCAGATCATGCTGGGCAGAACTAAAAAAGAAAAATAAAACTATAATTAATTAGTAAAAGAGGAGGAAAACAAAATATGACAATTGTTGCTGTTTGGTATGATCATATAAATAGAAGAAAACAAATTATGTGTTCTCCTTCAATAGTTGAAATTAAGGATAATTATACTTTCAAAATTTTGCAATTTAAGTTTTTTATTTTAAAATTCACCATATGATTTGGTACTGTGGTGGTACACAAATTTTCCTCCTTAATTGGAGCCTCTAAAAACCGAGAAAAATTTCAGTACCTCTGCGTTACCACTCCCATCCAATTGATGTCGTTCGTCTAAAACACCACATCAGTTCCAAATCATCATATTAATTTTTTATTTATTTTTTTTTTTAGTTTTTTCTATTGCAGCTGCAGAAAACAGAGGAAAATAAAAAGAAAAGAAAGGAAGCTGGTTTGCCATTGGCCAAATCGATGATCAAGGCCGTCCAAAATACAATTCTTCTTTCTCTACTCTTCTTTTTCGTAACAAACATGATCTAATTTTTCACTTTCTCTTCAGCACCAAACAAACAATTTTTTCTGAAACCATCAACTCCCTTCATCATCAAAATATAAACATGACACCACTAACATCCTTCATTAAACATCAACGGAAATTCAAACAGTGTTCTTTCTTACTCTTTCTCTTCAGCAGCTTTGCTCCAAAATCTGGAACTTTGACCTTTCTCTGTTCAACAACGTTTGGTATACATTTTTTCACTATTGTTAAAATTGGTCTCTTATTGCTAGGATTGACCGTGATTTTTTTTTTTTAAAAAAAAAAAAAAATTTCGTAATCGATTAAACCTACACAACGAGTTCACAATTGGAGATTTTTAAATTTAAATTTTGTTTTTATCTTTTGTTGCATTTCGGATTCATTTGATTATTCCTTTTTTGCCATTATGTGAACGAATGACTGGAACCCGTGGTTCCATTATGCCATTTATTGAAAGCCTTGAAGGTTTGGAAGGTTTGGTTCGCCTTCTTATGCCTGACGATTAGAAAAAAAAATATATGGTTTTTATATTAAATGTCTATTTATTTTTAAGTATAATATATGTAACCATGTATGTATTTTATATTCTCATACGTTCGTGCAGGTGAAAAAGATATAAACAAGCTGTTAGAAATTGTGAAAAAGAGACTTCATCATTGTAAGCTTTGTTAAATCTTTTGTCTTTTTTATATTATGCTTTTGTGTGCTTGTGGTTTTGATACTATTTTGTTTTTTTCTTGTTCCATTAATCCCAAAATCTTTAAGAAAATTAGAGAGTGTATCTTAATTTCCAACAGCCTTGATTTTTGTGTGCAAGAGAGAAGAGTCCAGCTGTGAGAGGGAAGGAAAAGGAAAAGGAAAAGAAAGAGAAAGAGCTGGTAGTCGGTTGTGACTTGTGAGGGAGAGGAAAGAGTACTCATGTGTTTATCATAGAAGTTCTAAGCATTGGTTACTCCTTGCAGTACTTCAAAATTTTCTCCAAAACACAGTTTCACTGCGTGTTTTTCTTCTTTATTCTTTGAAATTGTACAAAGTGAATAGGTGTTTAATTTATTTATTTTTCCATGATTATTTGGAATTGATGTGGGTTTTTAAAATAAATGGCATAAATTGAGTAAGAATGGTACCAACTACAAACTCAGCTGGTACTACGGAGGTATTATTGAAGATTTTCTCTTAGAAACCCAGCAAGAGTTAAACTCTTATTATTTTGATATTTTCAATAAAATGCAACATTTTTAGTTCAATATAAAAACACATAAAAAAAGAAGAAGAAGAAAATATCCATATACATGCAAGATAAAGAAATGAATGAGTAATACTAGAAGGAAAATTTTGTCTTGCGGACAACAACATTGTTACTAAAGTTATTTTTAACAAAGTATTTGTCACTAGACAGTCATTAAAGCCATATGTAGTGACAGCATAAACCTCCAGATATTTAGATATCTCTATCCTAAAATCTTTCAAATACTAGAGTTGTGAAAACACACAGCTTGCTCGTTTATAAAGAAGAATTCAAATTTGATAATCTTCAATCAATTTCATGTTACATGGAAAAATACACCAAGGACAAATCAAGGCACAGGCCATACATCATTTGGAATTATTATTATTATTAATAACAAATTTCAGGCGGAAAGGGAAATAGTGGCTAGCTTAGCTCTCAGATCTTTTCTTAAAATCTTTCCAGCAGGAGACTTTGGAATTGCAGGAACAAAGTAGATCTTGTGGAGTCTCTTGTAAAACACCACCTGTTCCACATAGATAAACTAACTTAGTATTATATTTATAAACTTATTAATTTAATTTATAGATAACAAATTTTTAATAAGGATGTATGAAAATTCTGCCCAAATATTCGGGTGCTATAATTTGTCTTAATCTAAGATATTATGTTGGATTAATAATTAATTTACCTGTTTTGATATGAATTCCTTGACATCTTCTTCGGTAAGTTGTACACCATTACCGGATCGAACCACAAATGCAACTGGAACTTCACCGGCAGCTTCATCTTTTTGCCTGCCATGCCAATTGCCATTGCCATTGCATGCATTTATTATACTAATTAATTAATCAATACTCACACTAATTAGTCTTATATATAATACTTACGGGACCACGGCTGCGTCTGCAATTGAGGGGTGGCCAACGAGCAGAGACTCCAGCTCAGCCGGTGGGACCTATGTATAATTAAAATTAATTGGATGCTAAATTTTCAATTATAAATAGAACAAATAGTAATAATGTAAAATATGTACCTGAAAGCCTTTGAATTTGATGATCTCCTTGACTCTGTCTACAATGAAAATCTCATCGTCATCGTCGACGTAACCAATATCTCCCGTGTGAAGCCAACCATCTACGTCTACTGTGTTGGCGGTGGCCTCAGCATCGTTCAGATATCCTAAGATATTATTATTATTTTTTTATTTTGTTAAGATAATAAAGAAATTTAATTTGAAGATGATTATTGAAAATGGGAAATTAATAAAAGCAAGCAAAAGTAGTAAGCACCTTTCATAATCTGATAACCGCGGATACAAATTTCTCCGGGTCGGTTATAACCGAGAGAGCAACCGGATTCAGGATCAATCACTTTGAGCTCTGCGTTTCTAACCACGCACCCACATGACCCGGACTTGGATGTGAATGGCTGCTTCGCGAATCCTAAGCACATTGATAGCACTGGTCCCGCCTCTGTCATCCCGTATCCCTGACAATTTAATTACTTTTTTTTATAATTAATTTCATTTAATTCCATTTCAATAACAAAATTTATTAAATTATGCACATATAGATATAGTGTTGCTAAGGAGCATGGGAAATGAGAATTATGCGATGGAGAAATTCAAACCAAAATCCTGCAGTTGCAGATGCAGAGCTCCATCCCAGAGTCTCAAAGAGCAAATTTTTGTTCTTAGTGCAGATTACAATAGACGAAACCATTTTACTTTCACTCTTCTCAACTCTTTTGCAATTAACAATCTCTCAATATTTTAACTCCATCTCATTGTAAAATCTGAAGAAAGTATATTATAAAACAATGTACATTGTCTTGTGGTGTCACGTTCCAATAACTAAATGGATTAGTGATACTATATGGTCATTTATCTATTGCATAAGATGCATTTTTGTAATTTGCACCCTCTTCTATTTCCTATAAGGCTATACCCATGGTATATCGCATGTCATCGTGTATGTATCTTTGTTTTTTATAATCTTTTTGTTTGTATTATCCTTTAACCGGGTCAACCATTTATATATATACACCTCTAATTTTATTAATAAGTAATACCCTTACATGTGATATACATAAATTGCAAATGGAGCTACTTTAAAAAAAGAAGAAGCAAATGTTGAATTCTAGCTTTTAGTTTTCACATATATTATTTATATGATTGACCTATTCATATGGTTGACATTTCCAATTTTATTTATGCAATATCTTATTGTTACTTATACAAATTAGATGGACTAAAGAACACGAAAATGCCTTTCGTAAAAAAAAAAAAAAAAGACTATTGACTTTTCAGATTTCAGACAACCGAATTGTCGGCCTTTAATAGCCCAATTATGGAATGGCTATCACTCATTTATTTTTTTCTTTATCTTCATTACATTAAGTGTACATCAACTTAATTTCTTCTTTCATTAATTGGGTTACCTTCCATGTCTGCTTGGACGGTATAGATGGAAAAAAAGTTTCAGATATTACCTTTCACCCTATACAATTCATGTGAAAAGTATTTTTGATATTCTCGGAGTAAATAAATTTTGCTCCTATAGATGATACCCAGTGCCCATAAAATTAATTGAAAATATTCAATTTTATTTTATTTTTAAATGTTAAAATTTTAAAAAATAAAAATGTTAACTCCTAAACATGTCATACATCATCTTATTAGTTGTAATAAATAATATTTTTTTTGTTATCAATTGTGATGACTTGCATACTTTTTAATATTAAAAATAAAGTACAATTATATACTTATAGTTAAAATTGGGAACATAAATACTAATAAAGCAGTGACAAAAAACTAATTTCAAAATAGATAGTTTTCCTTTTTTGAAGAATTAGATAATTTTTGTTAGTTTTACCGTTATGCCATCTTTTAATTGGAGAAACGTTTATCCTTCGTCCACCACGAATATATTATATTTCTGCTATAAGTCTATAACTACAGAGTCAATAAAACAAAAAAGACAAGGAATATTCCCAAGATGCCCCTGATGACGGAGAGAAGTATTGGAAATTGAAGAGTGGGGCCAGTGGAGGTAAATGCTGTTCCAATTCCTTATTATTTTCATTATTATTTTAGAATTTTATAAAAGTTTTAAATTAATGGAAAAATCAGACGATTACCAGTTTGTTTGACTATCTCTGTCTATCTAACTTAAAGCCTAAAACTTACTTAAGAGCCAAGGTGGGGCTCGCAGCGTGTGAAGAGAGTCAGTTAGGAAAAATATATAAAATAATACTCAACGCTAAGTTAACTACCGAGTCCGGACTCTACCAAAACAAAAAAAACTACTGAGTCCCGAGTGCTGACCTGGCCAAGAACTGCCTGAGGAAGCCTGGTCCGCAGTGCCTCCTCCAGCTCCTTCCCGAGCGGTGCGGCTCCCGACAACACCATCCGGATGGAGCTGAGATCGTACTTGTCCACCACCGGATTCTTTGCCAGAGCAAGAACCAGCGGCGGAACCACCGCCGCCACCGAAACCCTGTGCCTCTGTATCAGGTCCAGCAGAGCTCCTATCTCAAACTTGTGCATTATCAAAACCGCCGCGCCTACTCTGAGCGAGTTCAGCAGCACGCTGTTCAGCGAGAATATGTGAAACATTGGCAGCACGCACAGAACCACATCTTCTTCCGTCAAATGGAGGTTCGGGTTCTCTCCGTCCACTTGCTGAGCCACGCTGGTTATTAAGCTCTTGTGAGTCAGAATTACCCCTTTCGGAAGCCCCGTTGTTCCCGACGAGAACGGCAGGGCTACCGGATCGTCCGGCTCTATGGCCACCTCCGGCATGTCTTTCTCGTTGGCCTCGGAAATCGCCGAGAAGTCTAGGCAATCCTCGGGCGGGTCATCGACGGTGATGACCCGAAAATCCTGACCGAGTTTGGGGTGGCCGGGTTCTCGGAGCTTGTGGACGTACTGAGATTGAGTGATGATGAGTTTGGATTTAGAAGCGGACAGCTGTTTGAAAATCTCGGGCGCTGTGTAGAAGGGGTTTGCGGTGGTTGCGACGGCGCCGAGCATAGAAGCTCCGATGAAAGCGAAGGCGAACTCGGCGCAGTTTTGGAGAAGGATCATTATAGCATCTCCTTTGGCGATGCCGAGAGCGGAAAGGCCGGCAGCGATTTTGGAGGAAATGCGGTGGGTCTGGACGAAGGTGTAGGTCTTTCCGGTGGAGCCGACGATCAAACAGGGCCTGTCGGGGAATTCCAGCAAGGACCGCTCGAAGCAGTAGGTGTGGAGGGGAAGATGGTTGGAGATGGGGATGTCAGGCAATTTTGATTTGAAGACGTGGACGGTGTCATCGAGCTGCACATGGTTCTTGGGAGGCGCAGCAGCACCGTTGCTCTCCAAATTAATCTTGGAAGAGATTTCTGGTTTGGGAGTTTCAACAGAAACCATGGTTTACGTATTAATCTTCTCTCTGAGTATGAGGTCTGATTCAAAGAGAATGCTTTTCTGTGCCAGTGATAATAATGGGAACTGCTGGTGCTGGCTACCACCAACCAAGTGACGATGAGAAAAAGGAGAGAGAGAGAGAGAAGAGGAGAGTGTGTTAGAGAGAGAAGGAAAAGCGTCCATGTAATAAATACAACGAAATGGGGTTGGGGAGAAAGAGAGGGAGGTAGGTAGGGAGAGGAGGGTAGATTGGGCAGATGGGGATGAGTTTGTGTTGGGTTAGAGGAAAATAAGGGCAACAGTGGAAAGAAGCATGCCTTACTTACCTCCCCTTCAATTTTTTTGATTTTTTGCACTCCTAATATTATTATTCATGAGTAGCGAAACTACTACGACTCACTCACTCATCAACAAAATCACATTACCTACCAAACCTTCCAATTCAACACTGTTTGTATTTTGTGGGTCCACGCCATTGCTAATGGCACTGCGTGGCTCGTCCGTCGCAGCCTAAAAGTAGTGCTCAGAAACGCTTCCTTCAAACTTTTTCCACGCGAACAAGTTTACTACCATTTTTTGTTTTTCTAAAAAAAATAGAAATAAAAATTTAAGGTGTGGAGATTTCAACTCGGCATGATTGTATATGAAAAAACAGCGATTTTGAACATTTTTCTTTTTTATATTTTTGTTGATGTTAGTAATTAATGGTACTGGTAACTGGTATGTAAATTGTGCATTTACCGCCACACACGCGGCCTTAATCCGTGTGGATGGGTAACGGGCAACGGTGGAACATCTCAAGTCTCAATTCAAATGCCAACGTGGAGGCTTAAGTTGCTGAATTATGTAATCGCATTCACGCGCTGGTGTTTCCGAACTCAGAGAGTGAGAGTTATCAAGTGGGAAGCTAAATTAATTTCGCCTTTTGCATGGCTGCGACTTGTGAATGTGACTGTGAGCTGTAACTTGTAATTTGTTGTAAAGCTATCGGACGGTCCACTTTAACCATGAGCCACCGGTTTCTCTCCTCCCATCCTATATTTATTTGTTTCAATTTATTCCAGTTTCACATGTTGTCATTTTATTATACTATATATTATAATATATATATTATGTCTTCCCAAAGATACCAAATAATTCAAACAAACAATCGTAGTTTATAAGTACAGTTCGTATGTAACCATCATACATTGGTTGGAATTTTTCCAACTTTGATAATAATTTATAATTTGGTAAATTGGCCTTGTAGCGGGGTCATAGGTCCATGAAGTATTTAGCGAGTGGACCGACCAATGCGTCTTTTTAACCTAATAGGAGTCCGTGATTGAAGCCCGTGTTGCTAAAATCTCCCTCCCCTCGTTCGGTAGCAGCGTAGAGGAGCACTTGAGTCCCCCTCGTTCGGTAGCAGCGTAGAGGAGCACTTGAGTCCAAATGGGACTACCAAGACTCGAACCTCAACTCCCATACTCACAGGTGTGAAAGTTCAGCTGGCTCCTACCACTGGACTACACCCTCAAGTGCATAAATAAATTTTGTTGGTAGTCGTTATTAAGATATAATTTACAAGTGTTATTTATCACTATCAATGGGGACAATAACTGAATAAATACATTATTGAGCATAAATAGTTCAAAATAAACTATTTAGATTTCCGTAAACATGTCTAGAATTCTATTTATAACGAAATGAATATTTACTGTACAAAATAAATAAGTAAATAGATATTGAAATATTCAATAATTAAATATTTCGGTCTAAATAGGATTTCGGGCTAGCAAATTTTGTTGGGCCTTGTTGGGCTTTAAACCGATCATATGGCGGTTGCAGAAAAATAAAAAGTGAAACGGCGTAGATTTAACGCTCCCCCTAAAACCCTAAACGAAGTCTCGCAATTCAATTCAGTTGAAGGAAAAAGAGGACTCAGGGTTTAAGCCAGTCGGACTCGACTCTTGAGCAAAACTGTCATCTTTGTATCTCGCTGCCTGAATCTCAAATGGCTTCGCTTCCTTTAAAGAGGAACTATCGCTGCGTTCCTTCTCTGCAACAGTTTTATACCGGCGGGCCATTCGTAATCTCATCGGACGGCTCCTTTATTGTATGTGCGTGCGGCGAGTCCATCAAGATAGTCGATTCCTCCAATGCATCTATCCGTTCGACCATCGAAGGAGACTCCGAGGACGTCACAGCGTTGGCGCTTAGCCCCGACGGCAAGCTTCTCTTTTCCGCTGGGCACAGTCGCCAGATTAGGGTCTGGGACCTCTCCACCTTGAAACCCGTTCGGTCTTGGAAGGTAATTAGGCCTTGTCTTCTCTACTTTAGTTGAAAATTGGAGGGAGAGAATGTTTAAAAAGGTTCATTTTTATTTATTTTTTTCAAAAATGAAACTTCATGGAGTTGATTGAGCTTGAAGTTGCTGATACAGCTTTAACTTAATAGAGGATTTAACAATGTTTGTTTTGCTGAAGAAACAATAGAAACTAGCATAGCGAAGCTGAATGGTTACTTATATTATCTAAACTAGCAGACTTGTGTCTGTATGTAATAGTCCTTTTCTTTGGTTGGTAATTTTCCCTTCCATTGGACAGGGCCACGACGGTCCTGTAATGGCCATGGCTTGTCACCCATCGGGGGGATTGCTTGCGACTGCAGGAGCTGATAGGAAAGTCCTTGTTTGGGATGTTGACGGTGGCTACTGCACTCATTACTTTAAGGGTCACCAAGGTGTTGTTTCAAGTATTATGTTCCACCCTGATCCGTCCAAGCCACTTGTAAGTTGTTTCCAAGTATTTTGCTAAATGTCCTTGTGGTGTTTTTCTGGATAAAAGTTTTATATATGTTAATGTTGCATGTTTATTTTGTGTAAAATTTGAGTCCCACTCCTTTCCGTGATCTACTCTGGCTGTTTGCTTGAATTAACTTCGAGTAAATGTATTGTGTGTTTTAAAATGATCATACTGGTTTGCTTTGTAGCTTTTTTCTGGAAGCGATGATACCAATGTACAAGTGTGGGATATTTTATCTAAGAAGCGCATCTCAACCCTAAATGGACATCATTCTACAGTGACATCTCTGGCAGTATCTGAAGATGGAGGGACCTTACTCAGTGCTGGACGAGATAAGGTAGGGCTAATTGGCTAGATATATTCTTGGGCATGCTCTAGAATGTAACTATGATATAAGTGACACATGAAATGATATGTTTATTTTATTCATGTTACAGTTTGTGCGTTTACATGTCAATTTGTATGCATCTGGCAGTTTTTTTGTTTTATATATGAGTCAACTGTTAACACTGGAAGCTTCAAAGTAAATGCCCTAATCTACATGAAATATGTCAGATTATTTTAACCATTTTGCTAGTGCCCTCTCGAGTTCAAACTCGTGTTGTGGAAAGTTGAGATTGACAATGGTGGGATTGCTCTTATAGAGGCTTCAAATGTTCTGGGCTTCTAGTAGAGTTCAGGTGTATGGAATATTGTAATTTCTATTTTTTAAGATTCATTCTCAGGAAATGTGCACGATGTCTATGAGTGTGTGTGGATATGGTTCTTTATCTTATCTTCACCCTATAGCTATGCACCATTGGGTTTTCAATGTGCATTGAACTTCTGATTGTTGCATCATATAACATTCACAATTTTATTCACCAAGATTATTGTTTGTAATAAAGATGAGAAGTTGTTTCAAGTCAAAAATTTTAAACGCACTTTGGATATGTAATATTTTGAAATTTTGGTTTTCGTCCAGAAATTGATGTCTAGAATGAATTCAGGTTGTGTTGTTGTGGGATCTTCATGACTATAGCTGCAAGAAGACCGTAATGACATATGAAATTCTTGAAGCTGTGTGTGTAATTCATTCGGGTACTCTTTTTGCATCATGTTTGAGTTTGAGCAATCAGCATGAAGGAAAGAAAGGTGGGTCACAGGAAACTTACTTTGTAACAGTTGGTGAACGTGGAGTTGTTCGGGTATGGAGTTCTGAAAGGTAAGCTACGAAGATCTTTTTCATTTACGTTTTATGAGTACTTTTCTTTTTGATAAAATTTACTTATGAAAGAAGTATAGATTGCAATTAATTTCCAGGGGATGATACATTAACCACCCCTCTTTTTGTAAGTTTTTCATATTTTCCTTTATGTTACCCAAAATTACAGTGACATCTTTTGAATTTTTAATTGTTACACTTTTCTCCCAAGAATTGTTATTCATTGAATATACAATTCAAATATTGAAAAATAAAAAAATGATGTTCAGAAATGGGGACATTGCAACAAAAATGAGATTCAATTGTAGCTTGTAATCGCTGGAAATACAAGGAACATTTTCAAAACAGAAGGGAGGTTAATGTAATGTACCCAATTTGGAGGCACCTAAGCAACCTTTATCCTCACAATGGTTATTGTTTATGGTGGGTTGTTCTTGATGAATTTATTTTTACACTTTATTTATGTCAACAGAGCAGCTTGTGTTTTTGAGCAAAACTCCTCAGATGTTACTCTTAGCTCAGATGAAAATGAGTTTAGAAGGGGCTTCACAGCTACTGTTATGCTACCATTGGATCAAGGATTGCTATGTGTGTCTGCTGATCAGCAGTTTCTTTTGTATTCCCCAGTCAAAAAATCCACAGGGATGGAGTTGGTCCTAAGCAAAAGACTAATAGGACGTAATGAAGAGATTATAGATATGAAGTTTTTAGGTGATGAAGAACAATTACTTGCAGTTGCTACAAATATTGAACAGGTAATTTGTTATAGCCTAGGTTCCTAACCATCTAAAAGCAGTCCATAATTTGTGGCTCTAACAGTTAATTGGTTCAGTTGAAATCTATACATGCTGAATAAGTTGATATAATCAAAAATTTTCACATGCCAGTTATACTTGTTAGCACATGCAGGACCACTTGTGTTTTTGTGGTTCTAAAACTGTTTACACAATTTGAACATGCAGGTACGAGTGTATGACCTCGCATCCATGTCATGTTCTTATGTTTTGTCAGGTCATACTGAAACTGTTATATGCCTGGACACCTGTGTAGCAGGTTCTGGAAGAACACTTCTAGCAACTGGAAGTAGGGACAAAAGTGTAAGTTTCCATCTTAATTATCTGGCCATTAGGCACTTCTATGTTTACTTGTTTCCTTTAGTCATTAGCACATGAATCTCCTGTTATCATGTTAGTTATAAGTAGATTATTCAGTTTCAAGTCATCCATTTTGGAATACTTCAATTTCTTTGCAATTTCTTATATGTATGCAGTATGCTAGCCTTTTTCAATGTTTTACTGAAATATCTGTCTCCATTGTTGGTATAGGTTAGGTTGTGGGAATCAGAAAGCAGGTGTTGCCTTGGAGTTGGAATAGGTCATATGGGAGCTGTTGGAGCCATTGCTTTTTCAAAAAAGAAAAAGGACTTCTTTGTAAGTGGAAGTAGGTGAGTAACTGAGTATCAAGCCATACTATTGCTGAAGAATTATTTGGCAATTTTTACTAAGAATAGCTGAGTATCAGGCCATACATTATCATTCACTAACATTTTCTTTTCATTGGATAACAAAGAATGTAAAATGCATTGGAGGTTCTATCTAATCTTATAGTTCTATTAACTAGTGTTAATATATATGGAAAAATCAATGTGAATGTCTTTAAATTACCTATGTGATTATTTTGTCCAGTGATCATACTATCAAGGTCTGGAGTTTGGATGGTCTTTCTGACTATGTCGGACAGCCTTTCAATTTGAAAGCCAAAGCTGCTGTTGCAGCTCATGATAAGGATATAAATTCTCTAGCTGTTGCACCAAATGATAGTTTAGTTTGTAGTGGTTCTCAGGTAAGTAATATCTTCCTTAGTTCTATTCTATTTTTATTGTTTTTCTTTTTAGTTGGCATTGTATTGAATAAATAGACGATCTTATAGTCACTTAAGGTACTTCCTTCTCAAAGATCTTTCTAAAATCAAGTCGCTTCATGCATTTATTTTACTCTTTTTTTGCCAATAAGGACCACACTGCTTGTATATGGAGGCTTCCGGATCTTGTGTCTGTTGTTGTACTTAAAGGGCATAAAAGGGGGATTTGGTCTGTTGAATTTTCTCCAGTTGATCAATGTGTCATAACAGCATCAGGGGATAAAACAATAAAGATATGGGCTATATCTGATGGATCATGCTTGAAAACATTTGAGGGGCATACATCAAGTGTATTAAGAGCATCATTTCTTACTCGTGGAACCCAATTTGTTTCTTGTGGTAATCTCTCTCTCTCTCACTATATGTGTGTGTGTACTTATTGAGAGGTGTTATTATCAGGACAGCCTCATGGAAAATTTTATCAGGACTGTCACTGAAAGTCTGTTTTATTGACAAATCTGAAAAGTCATTAAAAACATACTGTCAGTGACGACAATGTCAGATTTGTCACTAAAAACAGACTTGGAAATTCCATCAGGATGTCCTAGACGATAGCATTTCTATATACTTTTTATTTATTTATGTATGTATAGACTAACTTGATAGTAATTTTAGGTGGTGATAATTTGGTGAAGTTATGGACGATAAAAACCAATGAGTGCATTGCCACATATGACCAGCATGAGGACAAGGTGCTAAAGATATTTTTTATGTTCTTAATATATTCTCTTTATGAAGAATGTTATAAGATTTATCCTCCATCGTTATGTACCTACGAAAACACAAAGTGCATTGTCGATATTGGACCATTTAATATGTGTTTCCAATACAACCTGGTTGACTTAGCTGAACTTGTTTCCAACTCTAGTTTTGTGTCCTTTCCAATTACTAATAAGATTCAAATCTATAGGTTTGGGCCTTAGCTGTTGGGAGGAAAACAGAAATGCTGGCAACAGGTGGCAGTGACGCCGTTGTTAATTTATGGTATGATTCTACTGCATCTGATAAAGAGGAAGCTTTCCTTAGGGAGGTGAGTTGCCTTGACCTAATTTTTGGTGGGTGCGTTTACATTCTAGAACTTGAAATGTTTTTCTGTACTTTTTTTGTTGCCTTGTTTGTGTACGATACTTGGTTTATTCATTTGCAACGCATGTAGAAGACAGTTGTTGGGTGCCATTTATACATTGCACAACTATTTGACCATTTAAGCATATGCTAGGGCTGCATATGTTTCCCTGTTGATTGCCTGGGTTCCAATTTCAACAAATTAACATACACAAGGGTGTGGTAATGTATTAGTCTTGTTTGTTTGAGTTGTCAAATTTTGGGAACTGTAACTCTTGTTTAGTCATTTATATCGCACATCTTCATGCAATTATTTTAAAATATACTTTTAGTGCCATGAATATAAGGATCCAGATACACAAAATGACTAATAGGATTAGTGATGTTGATGCAGGAGGAAGGTGTTTTGAAAGGTCAAGAATTGGAAAATGCAGTAGTAGATGCAGACTACTCAAAAGCAATCCAAATTGCTTTTGAACTTCGGAGGCCACATAAGCTTTTTGAGTTATTTGCTGGACTTTGCAGGTCTGCAAGTTTTTGTGCTTCTCTTTTAGATGTTTATGAAAACTGTTGCCAAATTTCTCAATCAAGTACTCTGCAGGAAGAGAGAAGCTGAAAACCATGTACGGAGAGCCCTTCATGAACTTGGCAATGAAGACCTTCGTCAACTTTTGGATTATGTAAAGGAATGGAATACAAAACCAAAGCTCTGTCATGTTGCACAATTTGTTCTCTTCACCATTTTTAACATCCTTTCTCCAACAGAGATCATTGAGGTTTGCTATCCTTCTACTGTTTTTCTTCAGAGTTAGTTAAGAATTTATTAGGATATTGTTTTTGGCTCTTTGTGTTTTTGCATGTCTAGATGCGTTTTAAATCTAGGTCCTAGCTGAACTCCATATAATGTGATACTGATGCAGATGAAAGGAATTGGAGAACTCCTTGAAGGGCTCATCCCATATTCTCAGAGGCATTTTAGCCGGATGGACAGGCTCGTGAGAAGCACATTTTTGTTGGACTACACTCTGACAGGGATGTCTGTTATTGAACCAGAGACTGATGATGTAGAGGAATCAAAAGAGAATAATCATTTGGATGAGAATCTTTTAACAGAAGATGTGGATGAGGAGGAAAAACAGAATAAATCTCAAAAGTTGAATTCAAAGTCGGCTGTTAAAAAACGGAAATCAGACAAGCATAGAGATGCTTCCCATAAGAAAAAAGTAAAGGGTGTAGCATACACTAGTGTATTTTAGGACTTTGCCCTAGAAGAAAGAAATAAAATTCCATATTAAATTTTGTTGTTATAGTTATTTTTCTTCAAAGTAAATTAATTATTCTTCACTCGAATAGTTCTTATCAGGTCCACCACGATTTTTTTTATCACAATAGTTGGATTTGTTTGGGCTTGTTTAAGTGGGCTGAGCTTAATTTAAAACTAAATGGTTGATTTGATAGGTGTTTAGTATAATACTATCAGGTCATAAGAAACTGACTGTATTGATATATATGTATGTATGATATACCAGGCAAAATGGTAAAGCTTTGTCCTATATGGGAACGAACTAAACGTGCAAAGCATCCTTCTTAGTCTCTTATGATGAGGGTAGAATAACTAATGAATGCTACAGGATTCCAGAAGTGAACTGTTCTTTATTTTTCTTTTTTCCAAGTAAAACAGCTTTATCAATCGGCAACATTTTCCATTTTACTCAGGTATTCAAAACTGGAAATGTTGTTTGGCTCGTCTTATAAATCCGTCTTCAATAGAATAATGTGAATGATCATGAAAAACCCAAAAAAGAAAAAAAAAAGAAAGGGTCAATCAACAAAATCCACAAATGGAACAGTACCTTTTTTCTTTTGGGTAAAAATATGGAACAGTACCTTAAAGCATCAAAGCCAGGGAAAAAACCGAGATCATGAGCTACAACATTAGTATGCCATCGTCGCTAACTTTCTTGTTCTCTTTATGCTGCTGCTTCATTTCATTTTATTCATTGAACGCCATACGTAAAATAGAATGCATATATATGAAAATTGAGCTTTGACAAGTCCTATCTATAAATTTTTATATATATATATATATATATATATATTTCTTTAAGCTAATTGTTTGTGGAGTCGGGTGCTGGACTAGCGGTATTGAAGTCAAATTAAGGCTGTCAACTGGTCTAGAAGGTGATGGTGGTGGGGTTGGAGGGTCAGAAGACGGTGATGGAGGTACTGCTGCAATGGCAGGATTTGAGTTTCTAGAACAAGGAGAAGGAGAAGCTGTATTTGGTTCTGAAAGCAGACCATCTACACCATGGCATCTAATGGAAGATCCTGCAGTGCATATGTTTGGGCTGATTAGTTTCAGTGTTGAGAAGAAAACTCCTCCTGCGATGGTTGGAAATTCTAAGCATGTAGTCTTCTGCTGAACTAGGAAGCATGGAACCTGTGGGAATATGCTCGAGATGGTCGAAAAGCAGAGGCGATGGTATTGAACGGCGGAGCAAGAAGTCAGTGACAGAATCATGTGGCATTGTGATCTTTGACAGCATCCGGTCGTTTGGCATCAAGAAAGTTACATTCTTTTGAAGTCTTCCATCCAACTGTGCCATTTAATGAGCATTACAAAGGTGAAGTAAGTGGCTCTTTGCATCTCTTCATTGGCAACAAGAAGGTCTTCCGTTGGGTTCATTGGAGGAACGTTCGCTGAGGAAACTAACAAGAAAAGTGCCATGGCAAGGAGAAAACTTAGGTAATAACTGGCCATGAGTCTGGACTTTGATGGATTAGTAATTAGTCTAATGAATTATAACCTGCTTTTATTTGGAGGCCTTATTAACAACAAAATATGTAACTGGTTTAGGGTTCACAAATTATATTAGACAGGACATGCAACTTTTGCGGGCTTAACAACCTAGTTTCATGCCTTTTGCATGTTTAACCTTGATAGTATTTAGTATATGCCTTATTACCTTTGCTATTTTTTTTTTCTCTCAGACCATTAATCAACTGGTGGGTTTTTATTCTTTTTGCAGGTTTTATGTATTACGTATCATTATCTAAGAAGCTTTGAATCCGGCAGAACAGAAACCAAATGTTCGGAGGCTTTTCCAACCCTGTTCTACATGCTCAAGGAATTGTAGGAAGACTGAATTCCTCTGTACGTGATTCAATTAAAAACACTCTGCTTGACGCATATGCAACCAATTCAGGTAGATATTTTGAGCAGGTTTAAAATTAATAAGTCTTTCAAAATAATAGTACACCGAAAAAGAGTCCATGAAGTTGTTCACAATAACGTCATTTAGGTGGTGCAAACATGCTCATTTTGCAATCTATACATACATACTCTATCCTGAGAATTATGCGTAGCAGTGTTGGTAGCTAGTGGAGAATTAATTCGTAACTTTTTATCAACTTTGGCACATCTTTTTTGCTTTAAAATGGCCTATAAAGTATAGCTATAAATGGAAGGGGACACATAGCAGTTGGTTTTAATTTTGATTGTCAATTACATATGAATAAATCTAAGCACAATCCTAATATGGAAAATGTTCCATGGGAAAGAAGTTCAAACTAAATCCATACAAGGCATGATATTACAATACAAAATGCCCGGAAAGCTACAATTTCCCATTGTATTGGTCCCATTCATCTTTTAAACTTGGTATTTAATTGCTGAAAGCTCCTATTGGTAAAAACAAAACTTAAATGGCCACAAGAAACAGCAGACCTAGTTCTTTCACCAGCATGATTAACTTGTTGGAAAAAAATGAATGAAGGAATGTCTCTGACAGATTCAACCTTAACAGCAATGAATAATGACCCATTAGGGAAATTGGAATGAACCTCCAATTTGGTTAGTACCAGAAGGGGGGTTGATTGCCACCCAGAGAAGAGATATGGTGATTGCAATGAGTCCCGACCATACAAAAACAATGGTGGGTGTCCTGCCTCGTCTTCCCATCAATCCTTTGGCAAAAGGATAGAGATGAGCCAAAACCCAGAAACTAAAAAAAACCCCACCAATTAAACGGCTCCATTGAGGTATGACACTGTAGATTGTTCGGCTGAACCCAACTGCGATTGCAATCAAGTTGACCATCATGATTGTGATTGGCGGTATCATCAAGGATGTCCATTTGACTACATAGAGATCGGCAAACTCATCATCCAAATCATCACCACCCGATTTTGATGTTAAGGTGAAAGAGATTTCAATCCCTGCAATAACTTTCAATAGACCCTGAAGCACAGCAGCAAGGTGGGCACTAGTCCCTCCTATCAACCAAAACTGCTCATTTCTCCACCATTCTTCCAGTTCAATGCCAGACCATTTGATCTCAAGCACAGCAAGCATACATAGAGTTAAAGTAATGATGAGGAGATAGGTAAGGAAAGTGACATTGAGGGTCTGTACAATGAACTGACCAGAGAAGAGAGAAAGTGCAGGGAGGAAGCAGTAGACGATAAGGAAGATGGAAGTGAAGGGGTAAATACCAACATTGAGGTATGCAATCCTTTGTAAGAACTTCATCCTTGTAGTAGCCAGGAGGGCATTATTGCGGGAGAAGAAAATCTCAACTGAACCGGTAGCCCATCGAAGCACCTGATGCAGCCTATCAGTAAGATTAATTGGTGCTGTTCCTCGGAAGGCATCACGCTTTGTGACACAGTAAACTGATTTCCATCCTCTGTTGTGCATCCTATACCCAGTGACCACATCTTCAGTAACTGATCCATAAATCCACCCAACACGCTGTCCCCACTCAGTCTTGTCCTCATACCAGCAGGAAATGACACTGATAGCCTCAGCAACAGTTGATGCATCAAGAAGATCACGAGGAATGGTGAGAGCACCAGGTGGACGTCCATTCTTGACAGCTGGGTGATCAGCAAGGGGACGACCTTGGAACTCTGCCACCGGAATTGAATCAATAAGGAAAGTTGAGTTCCCAAACCTCTTCGGCAGCAAGGACAGGTTCATCTCCTCATCATCAGAATCACCCATTCTCAAGGCTCGGTTCTCTTCAGGGGTATTTGCAATCGAGTTATGCTTTTTGCGACGGGAAAAGCAACAGCTGCAGCAACCTGGGTGGTCCTCTTTTGCTCGAGGTGGGTCAAATCCATAAAGGGCAATCCTACGAAACAAGCAACCAGTTCCGACATAGACTGGACCCTGAAGCCCATCAAGAGCTCGCATATTAACATCAAAGAAGACAGTGTTGTGATTGGCATATCGATCAGATGGGTCAATGCCCTCAAACCTCTGAGGGAACTGGACATAACAAAGGCGGTCACCTCCACGGTCCATCATGAAGCACATGCCTTCCTTCATTGCCTGAGAGTTGTACACGTAGTGATCACAGTCCAGGTTGAGAATGAATGGGCCATTAGACATGATGGCAGAGGCTCGAACCAGGGCATTCATGGCCCCTGCCTTTTTGTTGTGATCATAACCAGGGCGTTTCTCTCGAGATACATAAACAAGCAGCGGAAGACGGATATCAACATCAGTGAGTTCAATGAACCCAGAATCATCGTCTGTTCCATGTAGCGGTTCATCACTAGGAGGTTTTAACATCACCTGTATCATTAGAGGGAAAAAGAACTTGTTCAATACATTGCCCAGCCTAGTTTCTTCCTATTCTTACATCGTCTCTCACCTTCTTCCATTTATTTATTTTCTTTCACAAAAATTATCAAGTCAGTATATTTTAAAATAATTCAACATTTTAAAAAAGAAATAAATGTAGAAAAACAATCTGTCATTACAGATTTTGTCCTAGAAATACGTTAAGACAATCTAACATGTTCATATAATTTCACATTCAGAACAAAATAATTTAATTCAACAAGTTCATATAAATACCTGTATAATACCAGCATGGTCACCCTTAGAGTGCTCAGATGAAGGATTCAACCAAGTTCCTGGCCAATGGGTTCCATCAGCCATCCATGTTGCTTTGGGGATTTTGACACCCTCCACAGCTTCATCCTCCCTGTTCTGTCTTTGAAGCTTCATACTCTTAATCTCCTCACGAGCATGATAAGCATCTGACCGGCGGCGAATAGAATCAGGCAGTCCATTGATCCGAACCTTGAACTCATCATACTCACGCTTTACCCTTCTCCGATCTTTAACAAAGTCAGGCCGTACTTTATTCTTGTAGGGATCCCTCTTCAAGTTGAAGTAAGATTCGGGATTCCTGGGTTCAATGCCATGTTTACGGCAAAATGGGACCCATATATTAGCAAAGCTTGCAGCTTCTGCCATTGCCTCGAAGGTCAGAAGTGCACCTCCGTCGTCAGAAACATAACAAGCAAGCTTTTCAACTGGGTAATCAGTAGCAAGAATGGATAAGATAGTATTTGCAGTAACAAGAGGTGGTTCTTTCTCAGGATCAGCAGTAGAGACAAAGATATCGATGCCTGGAAGATCAGATTTTCCAGTAGGGTTGTTGGGGCTAGGCATTTCAAATTTATCTTTTAAAACGCTAAGATCTGTTGAACGATTTACTGGGCATAGCTTGGGCAATTGGTCAAGCAGCCAAGAAAAAGCAAACCAGATCTCACAAACTACTGACATTCCCCAAAGCCACATTGCGTCATTGTTGGGATGCTTAACCCTCCAAGCCAAAAACAACCCAAGCACAACCATACGAACACAAATTAGAAGCCTGCAAACACATTAGCAAAGGTAAAATTCACTGATCATCATGTTTACAAAGAGAAACACCTTGAAAGAAATATAGAAGATTATATTAACACATGAGATTAATTACACAAAACATCCAGAGTCGCAATTTAAATGCTTGTCAGAAGGGAAACAAAGGAAGCCCCTTCAAAGTTATGCCACATTTGAAGCATAGTTAAACAGTAAATTATGAATTGTTGACATTTACAACATGTAAATTCTTCATTAAAGATACCAGAATATATGAAGCAATTTACGTGGAACATCACTTGTTACAAATTTAGCTATCATATTGCTAAACTAAATGCACCCCAAAATGGTAACACATGATTATTTATTTGGAGAATTAATGTGTGTGAAAGTAGTAGTCCTAGCTTACAATTACGACTGTTATGACTGACATAGACTAGCAACTGGTCGTGAATATATTGCTCTTTTTATTATTTTTTATTATTTTTTTAAGGAACATCAAGAAGTCGAAAAGTTCACCATGTCACAAGATACATAGGTGTAGTGAATCCTATAACATACATAGAGATGAAGTCCTATAGATCTGATCATCAAAAACGTATCCTTCCTAGTTAGTCAACTTTGTATTATGTTTTAATGCACAGTCTACAATGAGATCTGGACCTTCTTACCACCATCCGATTTCTAAAAAATACCTGTATGGAATAAATTTAAATTGAAGAGGATTTGTAAAATATTAAAATTTACATTAAAATAAAATCACTAACAAGAATTACCATCATAACATACAAGATCTAGAGGAAAGAAGGGCAATTAAAATGAAGGACATATCAAAATACCTATATGGGCTCAGAATAGCAGCAGGTATCTTCAACTTTCGTGTAAGTGGTCGCCATGGTTTGTTCATCAACTCTGTTGGCTCTACAACTTCAGCATCCTTCCCATTTCCAAAACCCCCTTCCTTGGGCCATATGGCATTTCCATAACCATAAGTTCCCTTGGTTTCAAACAGCCATCGATTGTGATCAAAGTCTCCAGTTTGGCTCCTCATTAGCACTGACTTTGTTGACTTCATCAGTGACAACCTCCTCTCCATCTTAGACATCCCGCTTGGAGGAGGAAGCGGAAGCGGCCGTGCATTATCCACAGCCATTTCATCCAAATCTGTGTTCTTATACGATTCCTTGCATCCAGGGCAAATTCCACCCCCAGTTTTCACGGCATCTATATAGCAATCCCGGCATATTTTGAAGTCACACTCACAAGGAAGAATATCAAGACCACGTTCATCGCTCATTACCTTTGCATCACAACCAGGAATTGCACACGAAGATCCTTTTGCCCCTGCCATTTGAGGATGGCTTGCTTCAGATTCAATTACCTTGTCCATGAGATGAGCCCGGGTAACACTATTAAACCCACCTGTAAAGAGAGAATTTGAAACATATTGCTCTTCAACCTTCTGTGAGATTGATGGATCCATTGGCTGGTTGTCTGGGGTTGGTGGAATGTGGACTGTATAGTTCATGAAGTCACTGCTCCCAAGTTCACTATCTAGATCATCCCTCGAGTAGCTGACATAGCGACCAGAGGAAGTTCTCCGGCCAAACGTCACTGTCGGAGGCAGTGGAGGCTTGCTTTGCCCATCAAGAGTGTCGGAAGTTGATGATAGATTTGATCGGCTGGCCTTGAATGACCTCGACGCCATCTTTCAGAAACTAAAAGATCCTACAATTTCCATTATGATTGTGTCAATTTCAAAGCATAGTTTAAAATATTCACAGTACATCTTGAGAGCAGGAATAAAACCGAAGCAAGAAACAAGGCAAAGGCAAAGTTTTTATATATACAGAACACAGCAGGTAAGACAGACAGTAAAAGAAAAACCATACACAGCTTAGCAGAAGCTTTTGACCAGGGATCCAAAGCGTTGCTCTGTTCAATTACCTTCTCAGAATCCAAAAGAATGTACCCAGAAATTCAGAATCTCTGTTATTCTAAGTTTGGTTACCAAAGAAAACGAAGTAGACAAAAATGGGAAAAAAAAAAAGACGGACCCAAAAGTTTGATCTCAGAAAACCCACATCACATCAACCGAGTAGGACCCATAAGAAATCTAATTCATTTTTCCATGACGCATTTTTCTCAGCAACCAAACAGACCAGGGAGAGAGCAAAGACTCCGTACCTTGTAAAGCTAGAGACAAACTAGACCATGATCCAGGGTGTGGGAGAGAAAAATGAGAAAGCGGAAAGAGAAAGAAAGATTACCTGGGTCTATAAAACGGAAAGAGTATTATTGCAGATCTCTGATGTGAAAGGGAAACAACTTTTGTTAGAACGTGAAGGGGGAATTGTTCAATTCAAAGTTCGTGGCTTTACTCTCCAAATGTCCATCTGCCTAGTAGAGTAGCACAGAAAATAGAAGACAGAGACAACAGAGAGTTTGGGACTCGGTCGTGAGCAAGACTACAAGCACGAATAGACCATGATTGAAGGCTTTTCGCTATTAAAAATTTGTTTTTGAAAAAGAAAAAAGAAAAAATAAGACTTTGTAAAAGAAATGGGGCAATGGGGTAATTTTCTTTATGTGCTTAAAATGTGTTTGCAGGTAGATTTGGTGAAAAAGAGAAGCTTCTGAGTTATGGGGTAACAAGGAAAGAAGGCGTAAATGGCTGTTTTCCGTTTCCGTGGACGGCCGGCTATCTGCTCTGCTGTTCTCCTACTGGGGCTGAGCTGCTAAGCGTGTCTCTCTCCTTTTTCTCTAACATTTTTCAATTTTAGTCACATTTCGGATCTGTGTCTTTTTCAGTCTATGATTAATTTATTCGGACAGGATATAGAGTAAAAGTAGGCGTTTTTTTTGTTTTACTGAAAATGAAAAAGTAGATGGATAAGAAAATAGTATGTTAAATAATTGGAAAGATAAAAACTAAAGTGAAAAAATAAAAAATTTAAACTTTTTTTGGCTCTCACTTTTAATTTTAATTTTAAAAAACATTGATAGAATTTATAACGTGAATAAAAAATAATAGAAGGGAGGGCATCATTGGGATAAATGGAAAATGCTATTTATTTTAAAAAATATAATTTTTAAAAAATAAATAAATTTTTTTTTATCAACCTCAATAACACTTTTTATAATTATTTTTTATTTTATAATTTTTTTATTTATAATTCATATTTATTTTTTTAATTTTTAAACTAAAATAGTATTAAAAATATTATAATATAAAATTATAATTGATATATTTATTTATAAATATGTATATAAAATTTTAGAACAATAAATAAAATTTTATATAAAAGAGTGAATTTAATTTGAGAACAAATCTCTACTTTTATTTTTAATTTAAAAAATTCATTTAACTTATAAAAAAAATATAGCTTTTTAAAATAAAATAAAATAAATTTTGTTAAAAATATTTTGAAAATGTCCTAAGTAATCATGAAAATATAGAATTTAAATAGAAAAGAAAAATAAGGAATATGTACAGACTGTTGAGATGTTTGTAGGCGCGTTGACGCGTTACGTTGTCATTTGGTTCCCATTCAATTTTATTCGTTCATTTATTTTTGGATTTTTAGCCGTATAAAAAATATGTCCATTCATAATAAAAATTAAAAATTTGTCTATATATCCTTTTTTTCTTTAACCTTTTTAGTTCACCACTCCAGCTCCTGGAATAACCTTGAACGGCCAGAGTTTGACATGGTTCTGAACCCATGCATCGTTGTATCTCCTACCAATTCGTATCTTAATTTGCGTCTACAATGAAAAAAAAAGAGGAAGAAGAAGAATTAAAAAACAATTACGATTTATTAAACACATTCAAATGTCTATATATATATATATATTATTTTTGGTAGAAAAAAAAAATTGAAGAGGTAATAGTTGATATATCCTTTGCAGCTTTGAGTGGTGGATCTATCCGCATCTATCAACCTGTTAATCTATATTTCACCATTATGTTTAATTCAGTTGACAAATTAAACTTTCAATCTAAATAATAAAAGCACTCAAACTTTAATTTTTTTATCAAAAACTGAAACCAACACCAACCCATCTAGAACTCCTTCGCCGTTCAAATCTATATAGCAAGTAATGATTTGTACACAATAAATTACCTATATTTTTCAGATTTAATATAGAACGAAAAATATTAAAATCAAACAGCTGCATTATAAAAATAAATTTTCTAATGCTCTTTTTTTTGGACAATTTGGTTGATTCTTTTCATTCACTGCAAAAGGTCAAAAAAAATAGAGAGAGAAGTCAGAGGAGGTGACGTTGGACTGGAAATTCGACATTTTAGTCACCATCACTTTACTCAACTTGTTCTTTTCCCATGCTTAAATGCTGAAATAACGGAATTAATGATAGATTACAAATAGCTTAATACCTCTTTCTATATTCCTCATATATTTCACCTTTCAATTGCCTCTCACCAACACCATCATCATCTCAGCTTCATTTTGGTGCGTCTATTAATATTTTATTCAATTTTATTTCTTTTTTTTTTTTTAATATAAATTGTACTAACTATGCATACAGAATTAAAAGCAAAATACATAGAATTAGATGGAGCCCAATTTTTGAAAATTTTAAGGCACTCTTTTTTCACTGCGTGCATTGAGATGGATGGATGGTGTGGCACATGATGGCCCACATTCCACATTGCAGCATCTATCTGGAATTTCATGTTGGATTTTTTGGCCTAAACCCTGTGCTGGGTTCAATTAAAGAAAATAAATAAATCAGTCTTGCAGAACAATTAAAATTTCATGTTGGATTTTCATATGCTCTTTTCTCTCTTTCTTGCATACGTTACAAAAGAAAAAACACAAAACATATCATTTATAAGTAAAATTACATATTCATATAGAACAATAATAAAACTATATAAAAAATAATTATAAGTAATTAAATTAAATGATATTAAAACCGTGGCTTACAAATGATTAAGATAAACAGTATTAGCCAGAATCATAGCTTGAAAATATTGGAATCACCAATGCTAGGCATTCATGTCCTGCACGTCCATTTTCGATGAGCTTTTTTGTGGGCCCTCACCCTGCTAATCGCCATTATAACACCTTAATGACCGTGTGGATCCCATAGCATGTGCATTCCATTTCCACCTCATCTCCATATTTCGTTCTCTTTTTTTATAACAAAAGTAATTACAATTTTATTTTTTATTTTTTTCAAACTATGTTCCCATGCAGGATCTTGCAGAAACAGATAATTTATGAACGAGTTTCATATAAATTTTATGTTCTTTTTCTGCAGGTATTCTACTTTGACCATATATATGTAATAATACAGAATTTACTGTCAAATGTATGCTTTTAAAACAAATTAAAATTAAAAAATTACTCCAAATCATTATTCGTTGACAAAGTACCAACCCCTTCTGTAGCAACATAGGAGAAAAGGCAATTTAATATTTTTATTTTTTGAAAAGAAGAGCATGACCTTTTGACTTCCAAGTAATTTATCCACAACGAACTGATAGATGGAAATTAAGCAACAGAACACTGATACAGAACAACAATTGAATAAAACCAAACGTCAAATCTCTATATATACCTCATGAGCTAGCTATGTAGCTAACTTCCACACGAATCACTTACACAACATGTGAAGCAAGCCAGCAACAATGGTAAAATGTACCAAGAAAAAAAAAAAAGTTAACGAAAAAAAGAAGAGAAAGAAAAAAATAAAAACGAAGGCAATGCTGTTTATGAAGGTTAAAGGTTTTGAAAACATCAATCTCTCCAATTGTCTGTAAGAGTAACACCTAATAGCCTGCTAACTGATTCATCCAAATATATATGGGAATTATGAATGCGGAGAGCAGAGCAGCTTTAGAAAGAGATGAGATCATCCTTTGACGATTGCTGCTTCTTAGGTTGTTGGCTTGCTGCTTCAGATGAACCCCCACCGCCACCTTTCTTGCCAAATATCATTTCATCAAGATCATCCATCATATCATCGTTGATCCCTCCCTGTGCCCCGCCCCGAGAACCAGCTGGCTTTCTGATCAGTGCATCTTCTTTTGCATGCCGGGGCGACTCATCTGGCTCCACTGCCACTGGTATCATTGCAGGCTCTGGCTCTGCTGCAGGCACTGAAGGCTTCTTCAGCTCTTCATACTTGGACAGAACCTTCAGGATCTCATCGTTTACATTCAAGGCTTCAAATAGCAGGGCCTCATTATCTCCAGCTGTTTCGATGATTCTCTGCACAGTATACTGAGACTGGCGGCACTGCTGTACAAGTGTGGTTGATAAGTCATCCTGCCAAGTACAAAATGTATGAGTTTGCTTCATTTTCAATTTTATAAGACGACCTTCTTTAAACCCAGGCAGCAAAATGTATAAAAGGATAAGAAGATCTGAGATCAGGAGTGGTATACAAGCTTGGAAAGATTCAAAGGTATTACTATTATTATTATTATTATTATTGAAAAATATATTATTATTATTATTATTATTAGTATTTCTACTACTAGTACTAGTACTACTGCTACTACTACTATTATTATTATTATTTTAAATTAGAAAACGAGAATGCAATAGATTCCATAGGATGACTAAAATGCATACATCAAGCTTCCAGAGGACCATTTATCTTATCAAAATAAAATCAGGACATTTCAACAGTGAAAATAGGTCGTGCAACATGCAAAACAAGATAAGAATACCTCCAAAGCATCTTGCTGGGGTGAAGAAGACAGAACCGTTGAAAGAAGCTCAATGCTGTTTCTTGCAACATCAAATGCCTCCTTTGTTTGTTCAGCTGTATAGCTATGCACAGGGATATCATGCTGAACCAGCTGTGGAAGACTAGCATCAAGTTCTGGAGCTGAAACTGAACGAGGAGGAGTGAAAATAGGTGCCAAGCTCTCATTGTCACGACCAGGGAACCGAATACCCCTTGATCTTAAACTCTAACATTAAAAAGGCACATTAAAACCATAAGAGGACATGAAATTGCAACTTCTTACATTGAAAATATAAAGCCGATAAACACAAAAAATGTGAGAGACCACAAATAGCCAAGGGAAAAGGAAAACAGTAGACAGTGGAAATTCTTATGGCCCATGCATTTATGCATAGAATTGTGTGAGGTCTTGAGGATTGAATTTATGCTAGATAACCCTATCGAATTTTTCTCAACAGTAACAACCAACAACATTCAATCTTCTTTCCCGATTCCACTTGGTATCTCTAAATAAACTAATTTTACAGCAATATGATTCAGAACATTGTCCTACATGGGTCTTGATATCAGTGTTTTTATCCCAAGTCATTAGGTACCACAATAAAATTCCAAAGACAAATCTGCAACCAAGAATTTAATAATATTTGAGGGCACCAAAGTACACAGATACCTTGTAAGTTTCTTCATATACAGGCAAATAGCGAAGCTCGCTGGTTGACTCCCCCCATGCTTCAATCAGCGCCAACGCCTTGTTGCGGTTATTAACAACAGTTTGAGGATCATCAATCAGCTTCACCATCTCATCGAGAATTCTTTCAGCTGCCACCTCTGAGAAAGCCTTCTCACAGTTCTTGACAATGGTTTCAAGCAGCACTAAAGACAAATACTGAATCCTAGGATTCTTCAACATAATCCGTCTTTTTATTCCGCGAATCAGATCAACACTATTGATCTTTTCAGTGTTGATCATATCGCAAATTTCAAGATTCATAGCCCAGTCAGGCTCCTCTAGGGCCTCTGATGTGGCATCCTCAACCACCTTATCTGCCTGGTTTGGACCCTGGAAGAGCTCCTTCACCTTGAAGCTCATTGAGCTCATGCCTGCACTCATCTTCCGGCCCACCTCCGTACCTCCAATCTTGAGGCGTTCACTGAGTGCATTCACCTTATCCATCAAATTATCACTCATCTTTGCAGCCCCTTTATGAAATACAATTTTCAAAAGTTTTCTGAAAAGTCAAAAACCTATAATTAGCATAATGGTATTCTAAAATAAGTTGGCTGTTTTTAAAAGATGGGTGAATTCAATAACTTTGAACAAGCGTGTTTAAATTCTCAAAAGAAACGAGAAATTGACCATCAGATTAAAAATTTATCTTCTTTTCAATTGAAAGAGAAATCTCATCTTTTATCTAAGCTACCAAAAGCATGACCAACAAGGAAGTGAAGAAAACAAAATCTAAATCGTATCTTATCGTCTCTTTTTTCCATCCCTGAATTTATGTTTAAATTAAAAAACCTTGAAGCCCTTAATAAACCCAAATTTTAAAATTCCCAAAAGCTTCAGAAACCCTAGAGAAACGAGGAGATGAAACAAAATTGACCAAAAAGGCCGAATCAAATACACTTCTAAGTCCAAATTCAGACACCAATAAAATATAAAATAAAATCTATAACTCTTCAAATTTTCTTTTTCTTCCCCATCAAAATATAGATACTAAATCTGTGAGACTCAAAATTCCTCCAACAAAGAAACCCAAATATCTGAGCATGTTTTAGATTCTAAGTGAAAAATCGAAAATAAAGAAAAGCAAGAATGAAAAAGAAAAATCGAAACATCCGACGAATGAAAGCATACCTCTCTGAAAATAGAATAGGTTTTCTGGCGGTGCGTTGAGTTTAGAACGCGCAAAGACTCGTGAAAGTTTTTGATGTTCCTTGGAGTTTCAGTCACTCTCTCTCTTTCTCTCTCTCTCTCTTTCTTATAGTTTTGCTCCAATATTAATACTAGTTATTTTATTTCATTTTAATTCTGTGTTAGATATTTTTTTTTGAATTTTTTTATAGCAAATTTTTTTTTGAATATTAAATTCTGTATAGATTTATTGAACCCGAATGAAATTCAAAATAGATAAATTACTAATTTTGATATATTATTTATTAAAAAGGGTTTTTCTTTTATATTATTAAGCAGATAAATCAAGTATATAGATTAATTAAGAATATTAGGAGCTGGTTAATATGCACCAGTTGATGCTGATATCGGTAGTAAATTGGCTCCAATAGATACTGTTCGATGTTCACTGAAAAAAACCAATTCATTAATACATATTGTTACCCTATATAATTAAGCCACAACATAATATTCATTTTGCATTTGAAAATGTAGTTTAGTAGTAAGAGTTAGCTGAACTTTCACATATATAAATACGGAAGTTGAAGTTTGAGTTTAGATAGCTCTATTTGAATTTAAATTTTTTTCTCTGTTGCTACCGCACAAAAAAAAATAAAATTTTAGTGACATATCACATACTATTATCAAGTTAAAAAAATACATAAATCAGTCCACTTGTTAAATATTTCATGAATTTATTATTCCACTATAGATATGTCATTTTTTATTTAAAAAAAACAATAAAAAAAAAAAAACACAAAACTCGTCTTTTAACCAATCAAACGTCGTTACATTCAATTTTGCAATCACAAAGAATAAAGTGACCAAAGTATTTTTCTCGTATTCTTCATTTTTAAGTTCTGTGAAACTTATTTTTCCTTCAAAACAAAATATACAAAAAAAGTTTTAAACTCTATTTGTAAGTCAATGGAATCGACTTATTCATCGAGAAAAAAAAGAAGAAAAAAGTCACTGGAATAGACTTTTTTTTTGGTGAATTCACTGGAATAGACTTGGAATACGAGAAGAAAGAGAAATATGCAATGTGTAAATGTCAAAGTCATCTGTTAGTGTCGTTCTCTCCTTCACCGTTAGATCTGTGACATTTGTCACACCTTCATGTTATTCAATTATAAATAAATATTAGGTACTATATAAAGCAAAGAGGAAGTGTAATAGTACACGCTAAAATATTTATATAATTTAAATATAATAGACAATATTCTCTTTATACTGCATTTATGTTTCTATAATCCATTAAATAAAACAAATTTGGTAGTAAATGATTAAGCAAAGTTTAAGTATTCACCAAAAAAAAAAAGATTAAGCAAGTTTAAGTTGTTTTTTTAATTATTCACCAAAAAAAAAAGAGAGTTGTTTTTTTAATTGAATTTTAGTTTTGTTGACAGCCGTCGGATCTAGGGCATATGACTGTGGAAAACGGCATTTGCCACCCTATTAGAAAGTCAAAAAACTGGAGCTTTGATTCTACTTGGTTGTAGATGATGTTTTGAGGTGGGTTTTGGAGGGTTTGCCAATCCAGATTTAGCGTTGGTCGCTCGGTAGAATGGATTTGAGCTGGTTGAGCGCCATTTTGGTTGGGGCTGGTTGTCTTGCTCTGGGATACTGCATTGGGGTTCGTTTTCCTGCTCCCATTTTCATATCGGCCAGGTTAGCTAAAGGAAGAGCACTTGTTAGCAGTGGGAATAAGAAGACCAAAGATCCCCTTGAGATTGAAAAGCTCGCCGACCTTCTTGATGATTTCAAAATGGTCTTAAATTTCTCTTTTTTCTTCACTCTTACTGTTTTTAACGGCTTAAAAGATGCCTCCTTTTTCACTTTTTCTTCTTCTTTTCCTTTCAGGTTTTGGTTGTGAGAAATGATCTGAAAATGGGTAAAGGAAAAATTGCCGCCCAATGCAGGTAATCGTGAAAATTTCTCTTTACACATTTGGTCTGGCATAAGCACTAAATATTCAAACACGTATATCCAAGTTAGCGATTGATTTTTAGTTGCTGCGCTGATGGTGATTTATTGTCTGACTGGACGATACTATGTTTTTCTCAATGTAAATACTGATTGATAATCCGTTCTTTAATAAATTTCTATCTTCATTTTGTTGTTGAATTGCATTTTTTTCTGATTTATGGTGCTACTCTTTCCCTTAATTGATTAGTCATGCAACTTTGGGTCTCTATAAAAAGCTCCTCCATCGGTCGCCAAAAGCCTTAAACAGGTACCGACACTCACTAATCTGTCATCTGTGTTTAGTGAACTCTACAGTATTGGCGTCTTTTTGACACTCCCTGTTTGTGCGATCATTGTATGTGTGTCAATATGCATTTGCAGGTGGGAGATGTGCGCTCAGCCTAAAGTGGTTGTGAAAATTGAAAGTGAGGAAGACATGCTTGTTTTACAGGTCAGTATTGTTTTGACAAATTATTGTATCACATAAGCAATAACATGCATATCTGTAATGTGTGGTGAGTAGTTTTGGCATGCCATCTTTTGAATTTTAAAATCTTAGCTATTCGGCTTTTAGTTGCAAATATGCCACCTTTCATTTGTTTTAATAATGCATACAATTCTTACTGCTCTTGCATAATGGCATGATGCACAATTCTACTTGCTGGACAATCGAATGATGGAATTATTATAACCACGTATAATTTAATAAATTAGAGAATTGAAACTTAATGGACATGAGTGGCTATTCTCCTTTTGCATGCTGAAAGTCTTGACGTCTCTGAGCGCTCATATTGTGAAACTAACCCATATAGTGCTACAAGTTTTCGGAAGAAAATTCATACTTTTAAGCTTTTTCCTTGTTCATAGATAAAATTATTAATTTTATGTACATATGCCTCTAGTCTCTTACTCTTCCTCTCTAACTTTTTTCTCCTTCTCTTCTCTGGACCCCTACCCCTGAAAAAAAGAAAGAAAGTAAAATTGATATTTCTTTTTTAGCCTCTTTCTAGGTCCTTATCTTTCAGTGTTTGTTAATTTTTGGTAAGATCCTTACTGATTATGACAGACGAGAGCAAAATCACTGAAGTTACCAACACATATCACAATCGATGCTGGGAGAACTCAGATTGCACCAAGTGAGTTGCTATGTTTTCTATATTTCAGGCTGATCATTTTTTTGGTAGTTTAACAGTTTTTCTGTCTTTTCTTCTCTTCTCTTCTCTTCTTACGCTGTAATTTAAGTTCTATTGGAATCTGAGAAGAATTCAACCCTAAAATAAGTGCAGAGCTAGAACTTGCCTGGAGATACAACCAAATTGTATTTCAGGAACAATTGCTGTTTATAGATTGATTGTGATATAAGTTGTAAATTCTGCATGTTTCAGTAACAATGGTACTGAATGCAATCACTGGTTCAATGGCAAGTTGATTCTGGGTATTGCTTTTCATCCCTATAATGTTATAACGAACTCAAGGCTGTAATGCTGGTTTCTTTTTAAGTGTAATAGAGTAAATGTACTGGTAATGTTACTTTTCGATGTTTGTCAATACTGCCTTTGGAAAGTGGTCACCAATTTCAAAATCTGATAAAACTTGAAAACGCTTGATCAGCATGCTAGTTTGAGAGCTGCGGAAGCATGGACATTCCCAAGTTTGCACTCCTTTTCAACACTTTTAGTGAGCATGTTTTGGAGATTAGTGAAGTCTCCTCAACTGTTTATTCGGGTTTTTTTCTTGAGTTTGGTTGTTTTGTTTTTGAATTTTGTGAATTGTAATCAGGATGGCTTAATTGTTCCTAGAACTGTTCTCTTATTAATGTTTGGGCCACTGACATGTATGATTCTATTTTTCACTAGCTTAATCTAAATCACCTAGTCATGATTACTCATCTTTCTTCCTGTTCTTCCAGATTCGAGGACGGTGATGGCCATTCTTGGTAAGATTATTTTCTTTTGTTGGTTTCTATCAATTATGGTTCGGTTTACTAGTTCCTTGAGTCTTCCCCCTTCTTTGCCAAGAACTTTAAAAATCATAATGAACTTCTGTTCTTTACCCGAACATTGACTACATGTGCAGGACCTGTTGAAGTGGTTGATGATGTAACAGGTGGATTAAAACTTTTATAGTTTCGTTTTATTTATGGTTCCACATAAAAGTTTTGGAGGACAAATACAGTGCAGAAGTCATGATGCCATTGCCATTGCCATTGCCATGCAATCAAACCATTTCAAGAGGAATGTTGCTTCAACATTGAATTTTATATATCAAAGTATCAAGCCCCACTCGGGCTATCATAATCATCTTTTTATGACTGACGAAATTGGCTGAGAATGAGATGGCCCTCGTTCAGGGCTATCCAAATTTTATTACAAGCGATTCCATAAACAGGATAGAGGAAAGTTACATTGGAACGTGTAACAACTAATCAAGTCATCCTCATGTTTTATAAGATCAGTCTCTTTTTGGTTCAAGATCGGACATTTTTCCTAGTCCTCTATGGATCGTTTGAGGGTTTTTTTTTTTTTACACTTTTGTGTAGCATATTTAAGATTGTTAGTATTATAAATAGAATTGAATTTCATGTTAGTTGCCAAATATAAGACTGACTGAATTTCGAACACAGTAGGTAAGTACTAGAGGATACTACAAATTTTTTTTTTTTTATCAGATAAATAAAACATCCTCATTAAGAGATCGTGGACTTCTTAAAACATCAAATTAATTGTGTGCTTTGTATCGTCAAGTACGATGTTCTCAAAATTAATAAATGACAAAGTTAAAACTTTACTACTAATATCATCGTGTGAAACTCCGTTATGGAGCAAAATCTCTTATTTTACTTAAATCAAGATGCTGATGTGGTAAAAACTTAACTATTACGTAGTAATTAATTTCTAGATGAAATGTGGCAACCTTATCATTTTTCATATAATCATCCTTATTAAAATCAGGACAATCTGTTAGAATTATTATTCCTTTATGAATCAAATCCATTTAGAATGGAAAAGTAAGAAATTGCATAATTGAGGAATGTAGGAAGTAGGAACGATTATTTGAATGTGTGCCCCATGTCGAGTGATCCACTTACAGCCATAGACAAGGACACAAGGTACAGAGGAGAAAATAAAGATAAAAACGACGTCGGGTATAATATTATGTTATCAATGGGCTGTGGGGCAATATATGTTTATAATAGGGGCAGACGTTGTCTGGTCTGACATGGTTTTTTATAAAAATTCAGGTCAAATTATAGATGACGGTTTAGCTTAATAACAAACTAAATCATTAGAATTATTCAAACCAAACCATTCATAAATGGTTTGGTCCGATTTGGTTTAACAATTTAGACTGCGACATTTAATTTTACAATCTAAAATAATTACAAGACTAAAATTTAATTTTATAGTTCAAAATTTAAACTAATTTTAATACTACAATACTAAATTTACATTAAAAATATTACAATTCAAAATCTAAATTAAAATAAAAAATTACAATCTAAACTAAAAATTAAAAATATAAATTAGTTATATATATTATTAATACTAAAAAATATTATAAATGTATATAATATTAAATGCGGTTTACGGTTTGATTTTATTCAAAAATTATTCAAACCGCAAACTAAACCATCAATGGCGATTTTTTAACATAGCAAACCAAATCAAATCATTATCTTCT
Source organism: Ochetophila trinervis (assembly GCA_003254975.1). NCBI lineage: Eukaryota > Viridiplantae > Streptophyta > Magnoliopsida > Rosales > Rhamnaceae > Ochetophila > Ochetophila trinervis. Next base: position 212,344 of record QANX01001328.1, read on the forward strand.
ACCAACTAAACCGAACCAAAAACAACAGTTTAACTCGGTATGAACAGTTTAGTTTGGATTTGCCTAATACATTGATTGTTGCATATGTTTAGTTAGTCACGTGGCTTTTCCCATCTTCCTTTCAAAATTCAACGCACCGACAAACATGTTAAAAGCTCATTGTTGATAGGCTAAGCCGTTGCAGGTCTCTCCCATTTTCCAGGACGTACGATCCAAACCATCTTGCTCTCTCCAACCCATTATGAGTAGGAGGTGGTTCGTAGGGGTTGGGGTGTGGTTCTGGTTGTTGTTGTTGTTGTTGTTGATGATGATGGTCCAACACTCCATGCAGCTGAGACTGAGTCATCCTCTGCGCCATGTAGTGGACAGTATCAATGAGAACTCAGCTTCTTCTTATATTGGCCTTGTCATGGCTTACTCTACTGAGGAACTCGCACTTCAAAACTCTGGTTACTTTCTTCCCAGCTCCCAAATCCCCTGGGTTGACTTGGCTGGTACTTTCTCTTTTTCTTTCTCTTTCTCTCCTGCCTTGGTATTTCACTTGAGTATTAATGGTTTCCTATAATTTTGATTTGATTAGGAAGGAGGTTCAACATTGGAAAGATTAAGGGTGTAGATGTAATATATGTAATGACCGGGGAGCAGATTGTAAGTTCCTTGTTTCTTTCTTTTATCTTTGGATTTTCCATAAGGCACATGCAGAGTAATTGTAATTTGTAAATCGTCTTCATTTACAATGTAAAGGGTTAACTGTTTTTGTGGTGCTTGATTAAGTTAAATGCAGGAATGACTGTGCAAATCCTTGTCGATGCCTTTGATGTTAAAGGAATTGTTCATTATGGGGTTGCTGGAAGTACTAACGATTCTTTGTCTCTTGGTGATGTCAGCGTGCCAAATTATGTTGCCTTCACAAGTTCTTGGAAATGGAAGGTAATAAGCCTTTTCTACTAGTCGTCCCAAAGGAAACCAAAGCGTTTTGTTGGATTCATTTTTTCTACTCTTATTTGAAATGTTGCATAGGAATTCAAGTCAAGAAAAGGGAAATATCCAGAATTGAAGTTTGGAGATTTCAATTTCCCCATAAAGGGAGATAATTTGATGGGTAACATAGAGTTTACACCAGAGGAATTATATTCCAGTGGGAAACCAATGCAAGAGGTCTTTTGGCTTCCAGTAGAACCAAAATGGTTCAGTATTGCTTCCCAGCTTCAGGTTTATCTCCATGGTCCTGTTAAGTTAATTGATTTGCCCCTATGTGGTCAATCAATCTCAACTCGCTAAACTTAAGCTTTGTACTGATTAACAGGATTTAAAGTTGCAACAATGTGTAAACGAGACATATTGCCTGCCTGAAACACCACAAGTTATTTTTGGGTTGAGAGGTTCCACTGCAGATATATTTCTTGATAATGCAGCATATCGAGAATTTCTTTTCAAAGTATTCAATGTTTCAACTGTCGATGAAGAGAGTGCAGCTGTTGTGATGGTTAGTAGCGCATAAACACAAACATTTTATTTATTCAATATAATTGGTAAGATTTTGTCTATTTTGTCTTTCATTTAAAATGTTAATTTTGGTTTGTGTTGCCATGCTGGGATGTGCCTGCAGACATGTCTGTCAAATGGGGTGCCTTCCATTGTGTTTCGTGGGGTCTCGGATTTGGCTGGCGGAGGGGGGAAGCCATCATCAAAAATTCTAAGATCCTTGGCTTCTGTGAATGCTCTTAGTGTTGCAGTTGAGTTCATTGCCTTGTTTAATGACCAAACTACTTTGTACAACGGAACACATTGATTAATCTAAATTAAGCAGGTAAGAAGCAAGGACAAATTCCATTGTCGTGCACAATAAAGTTTATGGTCTTTCAGTCTAAAGTCTAAAGTCTTGCATTTGCTTCACGTGGTTGTTATTTTATGATTTTCCTATTTCTTTCAGCCAATATGTAGTTTGGGTGAGACCACATGTTTTCCTACTTTTGGGGCATGAATGTATGATATTATGCTCATCCTCAATTGTTTTTCTTTTCTATCCTCTCCAGTATGGGTTCTAGGCTCAAGTAATAATGTAATGTGAAAAGCCAAAGAGTAAAAGGTAATGTGATTTTTGTCATTTTGTAGAAGCAGGACATGTAAGATTAAATAAAATGTAGGAGCAACGTATTATGGCACTGAAGCATGAACACGCATTGATCACATAATCCTACTTTCTTTAGCTTTTGATTCTATTTATGTTAGAGGTGGCACTTTTTCTGTGTTGGTTGCTGTGATGGATGCAGAGTGGAGCTGAGGTGTCTGCGGATCTGGTATGCAGACATATCAGCTGGTTTGGTTAGTTTTGAGTTTGTTTTTGTGTTGGTATATTTAGAATGTAATGGTTAGTTGAGTCACAAGTAATCAGGAGCTTAGCACGTCTCTAGCTGATTTATAGCTGAATTTGTAAGCTAAAAATCAAGCTGTTTTAGGTGACAAACTCTGTCAAATTAATGAAGCATGGTTTCTGCATTATTTGACATATAGTCGGTGAATTTGACTGGTAAACAGATTGTATAAAGCTTGACAGATTTGCTTAATGAAGTTTTTCTGGTTTTTAGCTAGTTTTGCTCTAGTGTTAGAGCTGTTTTCTTCCTTTTCTTTTAGTTAGCTCTCTAGCCAAAACCTTCAATTTAATAGCTAATAGTTTCACATCTTTTGCTGACATGGAGTGGTAAATGATATTTGTCTGTGAAATATCTTGTCCGCTGCCTCTACCTGAGGAAAATCTAACGCCACCAACTCCATTAACATCCTCTTCTTCAAAAACAGACAATAAGGACTACTTTTCCCCACCATCGGACAACTACCCCCCACCTTCGCCACTCTTTTCCTCAGATCCTCGTGCTCATGCGGATGCATTTCGAACGCCCTTTTTCAGTGCCAGCAACAAGAATTCCATTATTGGGAGCTGCAACAACTCAACTCTTCTTGCTTTCCTTTCTGTTACTCTTCAACTTTTCTTATGACAATAATTTAGCAAGTTATTAAGAGTACTGTTTTCTGTATACAGTTATTTTTTTTTTGGCTACATCTCTCTGCATTCATGCTGAGCTATATATTTGTATTTATCTTTTAAATTATGTTAGGTGCTACTGTGTTTTGATTCTTTATATATTCATTCACAATTTTCACAAATTATTAGTGCATCGTAGTTTGCAATAAAAGACCAGCTATACCACTAACAACAAATGTGAAATTTAGCTGCAACATTAATTGTAAATGATGGTGAAAATTTTTGTTAGCCCCACTGAAGTTTGTAATAAAAGACCAGCAATACCGCTACAACAAATTTGAAATTTAGCTGCAACACCATTTGTCACTGATGATGAGATTTCTTGTTAGCCCTCTCACTTAAAGTTTGAATTTTTTGCCATTCAAATGGTCATGTATTGCGACAAATGTAGTTTTTTTTGTTACCATTTTTATGTTTGAAATGGAGGCAGAAGCTGAATCTAGAGTTTCTGTTGGATGGTCAAATCGTTATTAAACTCATTGCACCGGTTTTGGTTACATTCCATTAGCCTTGACTAGAATCCAAATTACACATTGATAGAAAAGATAAACACAAAAATGATGGAAGGAAGAGTAGATTTGCAGATACTGTTCTACATGTTTGAAACTCATTTCTGTGTGAAATGAAAAATACACGCATGTTGAAATAATGAAAGCTGAAATATATAAAAAAGGTCTTCCTCCTCCTCGTCTAGGCTCCAGGAGATGGAAATTGGTATTGAGTTGGTGTTGATCTTCCAATCCATCCATCTCCATCTCCATCCCCTTGGAGAATTTGTTGCAGTGCCCCAATTCCATGACTGACATTTTGTTAGAGAACAAAAAATGTTCTTTATTTCATTGTCAGTTCTGGCACTGTTGAGGGAAAAAAAAAGATTCAAGATTCAAGATTAAAGACTAAATCAATTAAAGAGATAGAGATAGATGAAGGAAAAGACTAATACCCGCTCTAATAAATCATAGATCCGTCAAATCATCTAAACAAATTACTTTTTTCTTAACTTGTCTTCCTCTTACAACCCTGTCATTTCCATTATTCCCTGCCATTCACAACTTCAGAGATGTGGCTCTGTTGAAATGGGAATAGGCTTGAGATTTTGTGCAAGTGCTGAATAAGCATTGTAGTTGTAAACCCACACACACACACACATATATATGTACTAGTGGTTAGATTGTATACATTTTTTTTAAAAGTAAAATCTGGAGAGAATCCACCCAAATTGGCTCAAATTAATATTGAGCTTGCATGCGGTTGTTACACTATTTTTTACATGATATGATAGTTGATACGAGTAGTGAAAAACCACTATATTTGTAGAATCTACGTGCAAGCGCAGACTGCGGCTTACTATAAAAGGACAAAAGCAACTGCCAAAAGTGTCGTACTCCAAAAGTGCATCAAATTAATGTTTGCTGCTGCTGCTGATATACTCCATTTTAAAGTTGCTTGAAAGTAAGCCACCCCTGGAGGCCACTTTCTTAATGGCTCTTTTATTTTACTTTCAATTTTATAAACTTAAAAATCTAAAAGAAAAAAATCCAATTTGCAATTACTATTCAGAAGTGTGTGATACACCTGTGGTTTCTAGCTAAGAAGATATATCTTTACAAGATATTTGATTGTATATGTGGTAAATATTGTGCGGCAAATGAGCAATCGGGCAGGTCGGCAAATGGTGCAATTTCCATAAAACTTTAAATAAAGTAATTTTTCTAAAGAAAAACTAGTTAATTTGGCTCGCCTTTCTGATCTTCTCAAATAATAAATTCTTTCTTTTTAAAAAATTGCCCGAATAAATACATATTTGTAAGATAGCAATTTAACTACATTTTTTTTTACTATTCATGAAACCCCCCAACAAAGATGAAATTCGGTTTCATTTTGCATGTTTTGTCTAAAATATTACTAGGCACGAATCACGAGAAAAACATACATGAAGACAAAGTAAATACTGAAATAACAGTAGCATCTGGCACATCATATCTAGATGACTACATTAAGCTAATGGGGAAAAACTTTTCCACCTTGTGAAACTACTGCTCGTGATAAAAGAAAATAACCAAATGCTATATATGTGTGTGTATATATATATATATATATATACAGGCCTTTACCACATCAGAGGATCAATTCTTGTGGCTCTGCGGAATTGGAGGGTTTCACTGTAGTAGTGTTAGTGGTAGTAGCAGAGGCAGTAGCTGCTTGAGATTGGGACTCGTGGGAGGTCTGAGCATTGCCTCCCTCTTTACTTCCATGCTCTTCTTCAGCTTGAACCTTTTCCTTTGCCATCTGCCCCACTTCACCAGCAGCCTTGGAAACCCTGCTAAAAGCGCCAGTAACCCATGTTGTCCCAGTCAACACATAGCGGTTTTTCATGATTGCAGATCCAGCACTACTGACTGACTGCTCAGCAGCTGAAAATGCAGACTTTGTCTTCTCAGAAACCTGATACTTCTCATCCATTTCCTTCACCTTATCATTCACAATGGTTGTGCCAGCACTAATTTTCTCAGTAAAACCAATCTTTTGGTCCAAAGAAGCAACTTTGGCTCCTGCAGTTGAAGTCAACTGGTGCCTCTCGTCAAAGGACCTTGCTTTGTTCAGTGCATCTTTTCCCAAAATAAAGCCCTTGGCTAGCATGCCGCTGACAACATCCTCTGCCTTTTTGACAGAGGAATCTGCACCACCGGAATCTGTGCCCTCCATTGCCTGAAGAGATTGAAAAATGGATAAATGGAAGGAAAATTTTATTCTAAAAAAAATATGATTGATGCTCAGAGAAGATAATTTTACCGTTGGAAGTGCAGAAGAAACAGCAGCTGGCATCTTGTACTCTGGAGCAAGAGCAATAGTGACATACTGATCCACTATTGTTGCTCCCTGTAAGATGCAAATAGATTAACATAAGATATCAAAACAAAAACTTTCAGGTTTAAAATATTGGGAAAAAGATAACATGAGGACACACTCTCTTCTTAAAAGCAAGGGAGAGAATACAAGAGAGTAACAAGTAGATTTGTAACAACTAGAACATTTTCCAGTAGACCTTTGCTATTTGCATATCAACACAAATGTAAATCTACATATAAAGTTTAGGAGGTTGAGGGATGAAATTGGGTAACACCTTGTGTCCTATTCAGAGGAATGAATTTTTACACACGATTCAACAAAGATATTTGATTTGAAAAAATTGAGGATAATGTAATTATGCTCAATTTGTGGAGTCAAGGTACAAAGGACTTGCCCGGAAGAGCCTCAATAGACCAAGAGTTGAGAAAGGCCTAAAAAGTAAATGGCACCAACTATCCAGAATTTAATATAGATAGTAAAGGAAATAATAAAACCAAATATGTGATACCAAATTGTACATTTTGAAAAAAGAAAAAGAATTCTTATCTCACTTAGAGATCATCCAAGCTACAACAACTTTTTCTGTAATAACTACAGGAGGCCACATCACAGCTTTAATGTGATCAATAAAAATCCAAGTTTCACATAAAGATTGTATCAGAATCAAGGAAATATTGTGAGAAATTAATCAATTTATGAAAGTGAAACTTAATGATGCTTTCCTCCAATTCCAATCCATATTGCCAAAATATGATGTATGAAATTACAAACCTTCAAAGCCAATGCAACATATAAAAAAAAAGTATTGAGAAGAGAGTTCACCGATAGAAGAACTGCAGTCTCTGCTCCTTTGGGATCTCTGAAAGTAACATATGCAACTTGAGATCTCTCATTCTCGCTGGAAAAAAATAAAAAGAAACAAAAATACATATGTTAAAAGGGAGAGGAAAAGAAGAAGAAACCTACATCAGAACTTTCTAAACCATCCAGTATTCATGGTTAGTAACCAGAAAAGGGAGAGAAAGGAGAGTTAGACCTCTGCATCTCAACATGTTCAATGTCACCAGAAAAGGAAAAGAACTCCTTTATATCTTGCTCAGTTGCACCCAAGGAGACATTGCTGACTTTTACTGTTTTTGTCTGTAATGCAAAGGAGGAAATTATGAATTTATGAATCCGAATACATATTAAACATGTTTTCATAAGAAACTGAAGAATGCATACAGGATTATACTTAATAAGGAAACTCAAGTTGTTCCAACAGTACATTATCATGAATTCATGATCTATAAAAGGAAAAAGAAAAATTAACAATTTTTATAACACTCATGTATAAGCTCAACATGGAATAACCGGCTTCAAAACTCGACCTAGAGGACAAATGCTTATGTCTAATTCGTTAAATTCTTCAAACCATCATATTTAACTCTCCCAACCACAGTAAAGTGAAGCACTAGTAAAACAAAGCTAGTAATGTTCCTTAATTTTGTAAAAACAACAATAAATTTATCTTATAATTGTTTTTCTATGCATAGTAAGAAACAAAATAATTCTGATTTCCTCTATAAATCCTACATATTCCTTTCCTGCGCTACCAAAATCATATATATATATTATTGAAAATCCTAAGATTTACAAGTACAGCTTGGTACCCAGACAAAATATGACGTATCATTCCATTCCAATAAAATGATAATATAGAAAAGGAATAAAAAAAGAAAAGAAAAGAAAAGAAAGATAACCCATGTTTCTAAAAATGAACCTGTTCACAAAATCGCAATCAAAAGCAATAATAAAGCCATCTTAATTACACAAATTGATCACAGAAAAACCCAAAAACAATTCCATTCTAAACCGAATATATGTCTTTGGCTCAGTAACAAAAGAAGATCCATATTCCCAAAGTCTAAATTTGTAGGGAACCAAACACATGAAATAAGTAAAATAAAATACATGGGAAATCATTTTCCATATGATTGCAGATAGCAGAGCAGAGAAAGATTGAGAAAATAATAAAAACATAATAATAATGAAAAAAGAAAAGTTGGGTTCTCACCGCCATAACGCCTTTGGCTTTTACAGAGAAGAAGAAGAAATGTGGATTGGAGAGAGGATGGAGCTTTTGACGGTTAGTTGGAAGCGTGGCAGTAATTGTACGTATAAAGGCGGAAGGAAGGAACAGATCCAAACTGACCGTTTTTTTCATCAAATTTATATGCAACTGCTTTGCGTTTTATGCATTTTTCTGTTTTTTTTTTTTTTTAATTTTATTATTATTGTATTAAGATTGTTTTTGAAAAGCGTACCAATTAAAGAAATTATGAAACGAGGAGGCGCGTTAATATATGGACACGTTGCCATTTTTCTTTTGGATTTTGCTTACACAACACGTGGCGTGGGTTTAACAGATGGATGACACAATTCCTTTTTTTTCTTATTCCAGGTTTGGTAATGGTTCTTTTAGCATTGTTTAGAAAAATAAATTGGGTTTTTTCCACACATTTTCCTAAACTTTGTACTGCCCTTTCATTTTATATTTGTCTTAAATTAATAAAAAATTCTGTATCTGAAACACAAGTGAAAGTTTAAAAGCCATTATGTATATTTTTATAAAATTCAAACGATAAATTGCAAATCATGCGAAATACAAGGACAGATGTAATAACACGAAGTTAATTTACTTAACCAATAAAAAACACGAAATTAATTTAAAATAAATTAATGGGTTTTACAAGAAAAAATATTAGATTAAAAAGAGCCACTTAGAAGGAATTTGTTTCCCAATTTCAAAAAAAGAAGGCATTTGTTTTTTATCAATTGGTTGAATGGTTTATGCTTATCTTAAAGATAAACATGATTTTATTTATTGTAAATAAAAGTTTGTTTGACACTCCTCGAGAAAATAAAAACGAGTTTTGCTATATGTCCATGAATATTGATGATCAGACTGACACTGTTATTTATATGATGATTACTAAATGGTTGAATTTGATTATGTATTAATTTTTTTATTGTAAAAATCTAATGTAAAAAATTGAATATTTATGAATAGCTATTTAAATTGTTAAATAGGTATGACAAATCGATGAGATGGTGTCATGGTGATACGATGGTAAAACAATGACACTGAAAAGATGGAGAGGAAGGGAAAAAGTGAGCTGCTGCTTCTTCTTCTTCTTCTCGCTGTCAGAACAGGTCGGTGAGATATTGATAAAGCTGGCAATTTTATATTGTGCCATTCGTTATAAGAACGAATTTTATCCAGAGAGATACTAAAGTGGATACCACTGACAATGGTTACCTTTTATCCATTTTATTTTATTTAAAAAAATTTATATATAGTGAAATTATAAGCTTATAAAATAGTCAGCGAATAAACTGATTGAGATAATTTTTTAATTTAATAAAATTTTGTGATAAAAATCGGTATTGTTAAAATTTTTATTTTTTTATGAAATAGATACAAAAGATAATATTTAAATTTATATAGAATTACTAAAAATTGAATTATAATATTTATATTTACAGATATAATAGTTCAAATGACTAAACTGTACCATATACAAAAAATTTAAACTATTTTTCAATTTCTGAACTACAACCTCATGTACAAAAACTTTAAACCATTTTTCAATTTATACATGTCATCATACCATGCTAATCTACTCTGTTTTATAGAACTTAAAATGGATATCTAATTGTAGAAATATATATTTATTTAATTTTTATTTTAAAGTGATGGATAATCAGCAATAATAGTACCAATTATATTTCATGACTTTACGACAAGTCGTATGAGGAGGATGGGGAATGATGAATGATGATGGGGTGGGGGGCACGTGGCCGCCAACACCCAAGTTGGGTCCAGCGGAAATTGCCGCTGGAGTTTGACTTGGCGGGTAGTTAAGACCAAGAACAAAGAAAAAGACAGAGACAACCAAACCAAGTCTCTCAGAAATAGAGACCTAATAAGCTATATCTGTTTGATTCGGGTCTACGAAACTTCCTTCTCTCGCATTACAAACCAAAATCCAAAACAAACACCCATTTGTAATTGTAATTGTAATTGTATTTGTATTTTCTCACGGAAGCAAGCAAAGAAAGAAAAAAGAATGAGCTTCCAAGATCTTGAAGCCAGGAAGCCGGAACAATCCCGTGGCTTCAAATTCAATGACCCTTCTCAGTCTCAGTCTCAGTCTCTCGCTTCTGGGATTTTCCAAATCAACACCGCCGTTGCTTCCTTCTATCGCCTCGTCAATTCCCTCGGAACCCCCAAAGATACTCTCCAACTTCGTGATAGGCTGTCAGTCTTCCTTTTCTTATTGAAAATCATTGCGATTCTGTTTCCTTCAATTTCTGGGTTTGTTTTTTTTTTTTTTTAATCTACATTTTTGCTAGGATGATTAGACATTTTTTTTCCTGGTTAAACTCAATTGGGTTTTTGAATTTTCTGTTATGATATATTGATAGGATTATTGTCCGAAAAGGAAATATCAATATACTTGCTGTGGTATGGAAACTGGAAACTACTTGAGTTGTATACCTATAATGTACTGCTGTGGCCTGTGGGATTTCTTTTGAACAGCGTATTATTCCAGAGAACAGAGTAGTTTTCTGGTGTCTGTTGAGACCTAATATGAGTGTTTTTGTTCTTATAGATGCAAATTTTTTAAAAATCAGCTTTTGATAACTTAATATGCATACAAGTTAAGAATAGGAATCTGATTTTGTAATCTTCTTCTCCGTTTATAGTATTTCTTGTGTCTAGAAGGAAATGATAGATCATTTTAAAATACTAGGACTTGGCTTTCAATTTTTTGAAGCTCCTATCTCGTTCTCTCTGTGAGAAATTGTTGATAGATGAACCTTGATTGTATGATGTATCAGCATATTGTTGTCTGCTAATCTTTTCATGATGTTCACTTTACTGATAGGCATAAGACAAGGATACATATTGGGCAGTTGGTGAGGGATACTTCAGCTCAGCTTAGGCAAGCTAGTGAAAATGACCAGCATAGCAAAGTTAGTGTAAGTGCTTATATGCGCCATTATCTTTTTTTGCTCGTTAGAATTTCTATTTCATTATCAGATAAGCTCTTCCTTTCATCTTTCACTTTTTTTTTTGGCTGCTCATGCTCCACTTCCTTCTCTTAGTATAGAAGCGCTTGAAGAACAGTTTCTGCAAACTTTTGCATATATCTGCTGTCTGTGTGCTATGTGGGTTTTGTAAACTTTACACCCAAGACTATTCATTACTGTCCCAATTATTTAATGATCATCTTTGTGTCTGTATGTCTGTGTATATTCTTTATTTTGCAAGATATGGTAGGCTTTACTTACATTTTAGGTCATAAATTCACTTGTTGAAACAGGCTGCTAAGAAGATTTCTGATGCTAAACTTGCAAAAGATTTCCAGTCCGTTCTTAAAGAATTTCAGAAGGCTCAGAGACTTGCAGTTGAAAGGGAATCAACATATGCTCCTTATGTTCCCAAAGAAGTTTTGCCATCCAGGTAGATGTTGCAAGACATCTTAATTGCTTGTATACAAACATCTGCGGATACACAATCACATGCATTGGAATGGTCTGTAGGAAACTTGTATGCAATATGATGCACATTGGAAGAACGGAAATTAGGTCTCTCTTCCTGCTTCTCCATCTATCTCTAAGTTAATTGGTTTGGTGTAACATATTTAGTCTTAAGCTTGCATATTTCAATAGTTTATTGAAGGTATCGCTTGCAACGTTACCTGTATTTAGTTGATTTGAAATGCTTTGCTGTCCTCTGCATTATTGAACATAAAATACTGCCTGAAGATGACAATTTGTCACAAATGCCATTATACCAAGATGGTTTGACCAACATTTATTAGCATCTGCATCTACTTCATGTGCTTGTTGCCTTGTTGTTCAGTGCTGATTGTAATCATTTAAGTTGATAGTTGTTAAGAAGTGCTAATATTTCTATTTTCTAAACGGTTGGTCTAGTTTTTTTACTTTGACCATTTTATTTATAATACTTACCATTCTATGCTATTAAATATAATGCAGTTACTCTGCCCATGAGCAGGAGGTAAGTTCGTCTAGGAATTATGAACAGGAAGCTCTTCTTCTAGAAACCAAAAGGTGAGCAAAGAATTTTGTCTAATAGATGCTTTCATTTATTGTTTGATGGTCATTTTTGAAGGACACAGAATTGTTGGATCAAAGTTTACTGGTCCTTAAAGAATTTTGTTTTTCCTTATTAATGGTTGTTTAGGAACAGTAGTATATGTTAGACTGCAACAAAAATAACCTAGATAAGTCCAGATACGGTGGCTGCTTGGCTGAGGGAAAATACTCGGGCAATAATATGGCTTCATGTATAAATTTGTTCTTAATAATTTCTCCCTGAGAAAAATAAATGACTCTTCCAAATAAAGAAGTAATTTTGCTGGTCCACAGTCTCTTTGGTTATATGGTGAGATAGAATCTGTTTATAGAGTATATACTTATCCCTGGGTCTGTTGCATGCAGACAAGAGGTTTTGTTGTTGGACAATGAACTAGTATTCAATGAAGCCATTATTGAAGAAAGGGAACAAGGGATCCAAGAAATTCAGCATCAGATCAGTGAGGTTAATGAGATTTTCAAAGATTTAGCAGTTCTTGTCCATGATCAAGGAGCTATGATTGGTAAATCCTGTATATCTTACACTAATTTTGATTTTTTATTCTTGGAACATTTACTTGAGAATTTCTTCAAGGCTTTATCTACCTGGCTTTACAAAATGCCAAACATGTGTTCCTTTCAGACGATATTGGTTCCAACATAGAGAATTCCCATGCTGCAACTGTGGAAGGTACTACCCAACTTGTAAAGGCACACAAAAGCCAAAGAGCTAATTCATCTCTGGTAAGCCTTGATGAAAAACAATTTATTGTACAGGGCTTTTCTTTTTTCTTTTTTTTTTTTTTGGGGGGGNGGGGGGTGTTGTGCGTGGGTGGGCGGAGGGGATTGAGCTGGGGGCCGTTGTTGGAAAGTAGTACTAACTGAGCTTTATAAGAGCTCGTTTAGAATGCATTTGTTGGAACTGCTAGACAAGCAGCTTCTTAAGAAGTGAAGCACCTCCAAGAAATACTCATCAATAAAAGGATTTTGACGAGCTTTCTATCGACTTAAAAAGTGTCATTAACTTTAGTAAAAGCACTTCCAAGTTGGCTTTAAGAGTGGGTATAGTACAATTTGGTCAATGTGTGGATTGACATAAAGGCTATAATTGTGTATCTGGTAAATGTGGGTTTACTTTTTTACTCTTTTCCGATATTGTGTTTCTGCACTAAATAGTTGGGTCAGTTGATTTGAATTATGACTAGCACATAATTAGACAAAATTATTGGAGAGAATTGATATTGATGTTGTCATCATGATTTTTATTTTCCGATCATCTTGGCATCATAGCCATACACATTACTTGGTTCAGTCACTCTTCTGTTTTCTTGTTATGGATCTTGATGTTAATTGCTAATAACATTTTTTTTTTCTTTTAATCTGTTTTTCTGTTCCTTGTTAATATATAGCAAATGGTTGATGGGTGTTAATATTTGCGCAGACATGTTTGCTGTTGGTGATTTTTGGGATCATCCTGCTTATTGTTATTATAGTTGTGGTTGCTTGAGAAATCTGCCATCACCGTTTGAGTTTGCAGTCAAGGCAGGCATGGTTTCTGTAGTTCCTTGGTGGTGTCTATGGTTTCACATAAGAGTTCCTTCCCATCTGGAGGTGGTCAGATCAACCCAGAATGCATAGCACTCTTGCAACGAGATTGCTAGTCTCGCTAGCCTCTTTAGTAAATATTATCAACAATAAACTGTAAATTGAAGGTCTAAAATCCGGTTTAGCTGAAAGAAAGAGGGTCATTTGTTAATAAATTTGAAATTCTTTGAATGTTCTTTAGTCTTTTTCTTATTCTTTTACATAAGAAGTATTTATCTTGTTGGGCTATTTTCTCTTGCAAAGGTCTATATAACAGAATTGGTCATTATTCAATTTTGTCGAATAAATAATATTTAACACCTCAGTACTTAAAAGTTTTAGAAGAATTTTTTTTTATGTTGGCAATTTATAACTTTTTACTGAACTTTTAGTGAATTGCTCTAAAGTTGATATTAGATTCAGACGGGATGTATTTTTCGAGCTTAATGAATGTCCTAACAAATTTCAATATAAAATTCTTTCACATCCCGCCTCAACCTCCATGCTTGAGCCTATGGTTTAATTTTATAAAAAAGTGACTCTCTAATTTCAATTTAACATCACGAGTCACGACAATTTTTTTCCTTTTTAGATAATAATTATTAATAAATGATAAATGCACGTTACTTTTAAATTTTAAATGTATCACATTAAATTTTTAATTTACATTTTATGCTGTATTAGGCTTTCAAGATTCAAATGTATTATATTAAACTTTCAATTTACATTTTATATCACATTAGACTCTCAAATTTCAACTGTATTACATTAATCTTTCAATTTATATTTTATGCCACAATAAATAATTAATGTATTTTAAAACCTTCTAAATTATTTATTTATTTTTAAATAAAAAGTACTGCAATTAATTTAAACATTTAATACTTTATACTTTCTAAAAAATTATAATTTAGTCGAATTAAATTAAATTTAACATAATTTGTTAAATGCAGTATAATAACTCTAAAACTTTTTTCTTTTACCAATTCTCTAAAATATTTTAAAAAAAAAAATATTTTTTATTCTTTCAAAAAAATTTATTCATCTTAAAATGAAAACATTTCAGAATGAGAAAATATAGGATTAAATAAATTTTCATGATAATTTTCTTAGCAATTTAGGATAAAATACTATCACGATGAAAAATAGATAGGATAAAAAAATTCATGATTAAATAAAAAATTTTAGATGAAAAGAAAATTATATGATTTTTTATTTATATTTTTAAAAATTGGCAAAAAATATAAATTAGAGGCTTAATGTGTTATATTTGAAATTTAAAAGTCTAATGTGACATATAATATAAAATTAAAAGCTTAATGTGATACACTTAAAATTTAAAAATCTAATATGGCATAAAATATAAATTATAAGCTTAATATATTACATTTAAAAATTAAAAATTTAATACACAAATTTATTAAACTATAAAATACTAAAATGGATTTAACCTGCTAATAAAAACCCATCCAAGAAAACTCAATCTTTTTTTTTTTGAGTCGTTGTTTGAGGAATGAATTGGCTCATTCCATCTTATATTTAACGTTCAACCAATTTTCAAAATCCAAGGTCATTTTGGTCTAGTAAATATCATAGACGTACATGTAATTCTAGTATTATATAGACATACTTGTAATTCTGAAGTTGAAAAAAAAAAAAAAAAAGAAAGAAATTCCGTAAAAAAAAGAAAGAAAGCACAGAAAGAGAGAAGGAAAGGAAGAAAGAAGGAAAGGAAGAATTTTGAAGCTTCAAGAGAAGTCTGTGTCTTATAAACAATATCTGGGGAGAGAAACGCTTAGTTCGCACGAAAAAAGATTCAAAATTTACTTTCCAATCTCAACTCCATAAATTCTCTGAAAGGCATGGCTTACAGAAACGAGTGAAGCAGGCCGCCATTTCTTTTCCCTTCTTGATTTCTTCGTCTCTTTCTTTCCCCCTTGTCGCTCTCCGACGCACTTGACAAAGTAAGCGCTGTCTTTCAATCTTACAGGCGGAGATCTCATCAGGGTTTCTGTTTTTTCTTTTTATTTTCCCCCGATAATGGAATGGTAATTTATATTAATATAATATAATTATGGGTCGTTTAATCTTCGTGGGTTGCTTATTTAATTATGTATTTTTCTTGGGAATTTAGATATTGTGGATCTTTTGTTGTTATATATAGTGGATTTCTCGTTTTTGTGCCACTACTAGAATTCAAGATAGTTTTAGTGTTCTATATTTCTTACAGTGAACTCTAATCTTGAATCAATTTATGAGCTTTTGGATTGATGTTATTTCTAATATGTTGAAAAACCTTCATTCTCGACTAAGGCTTCAATTCAGCTTTCTATTTATAACAATTAGGACTTCAATTAGATAATCAAATTAAGTTAAAGACTTCTTGTTGAATACTCAGAATTGTATTCAAAAAACCCTTTTTCCATTAACAGTTTAACTTGCAGTAAACATGAAGTAGCAGAAGTGAAGAAGAGACAAATATGTTAGAATGAATTAAAAATTGTATTTTTATTAAAAAGGTTAAGTTTTTATTTTGTTCGGTTGGTGATATCTTAACATGATAGTATAATAGAGCTGTTACAGTTTATTGGCTGGTCAAGTGTTTCCTGCTAAGTTGCTTATGTAACACCCCCATATTCATTCTTACTCACTTTTTCTTATGATTTTTTTGGATGTCCTTGTTTTAGGCTTTTTTATTAAATTCTTTTTGTTTGCTTTTGCTGTTATATTAGTTCTCCATCTTGCTATAAGCTATTATCATTCTATCACGTTTCTTTTCTTTCCCTCCCTATTTCTTCCCCGTGTAATTATGAAGAAGAATGTGATTGTATCATCTATAAGTGAGGATTAGTGTCTCCTAACCATTAAGCATTTCCTTTTGGGTTGAAAACTGTATGTTATATAAATGCTTATAGTGTCAAATTTATGTATGCAATCAATGTTCTGCCTACTGAGGACCAGACAATCTATTTCGAGATTGTTTCTTGGCTTTCATGTTTATGATAAAAATTTCCACCATCTCATGCATTATAATTCATTTACTTAATTCGGTTTTGATTTTTAGTAATTCAAATTGTTGTTATTGACTTGTGAAGGTCACTGCAGGAAAGAAGGATCTCTAAAGAGTCTAATTCTCTTAGTAGCCCTTTGATTGTGGAGGAAAGATGCAGTCAAGGTAATACTTGACACAAATAAGTTTCATCCCAACTCTGGTATCTATATGTACTAAACCATGTTAGATCTGTGATAGACTTAGAAACAAAAGCAAAGAATGACCTTGCAGTGCCTTTAATCTGGTGTACAGAAATGTGAGGCGTTCCTGGTCAAGAACAGTATGATACTTTTTGGAATATACTTTTTCTTCTTGTTTATCGATAAAGATTTTGAATTGGTATTTGAAGCAAAGAACTTCTTGTTAAGTGTAAAATCAAGTTAGAATAAAAAAAGGTTAATGAATTAAATTGTTTAGATCCTCTTTCATTTTAATGGAAATAATCTGACAGGCCTATTTTTTTGGAAATTATTTTTGCCAAATTTATTTGTTTTTTCCACTTGTTATGTATGATTATCTTGTTAGATGTTTCGTTCTTTCTCTGTGCTTTACAACTTATATTTCTGGAACTAATGGAAAGCGTGATTGTCTCTTTCAGTTTTCAGTAACTACTGCATGGATTTTCCTGGTTGATGTGGCATAAATGGAAGGAAAAATTCTTGCACAAATTTACCGAGTATATCAAATCTTTGCTGGGGATTGAATAAACTGTCTTCAATGGTGAACTCGAAGTCCTTGCGACAGCCAACCATATGCTTTAGGCCTATAAGACCATCCGACCTCGAGATTTTAGAGCAAATTCACAGCAATTTATTTCCAATTAGGTATATAAGTTCCTTTGATCTTTTCTCATGGGTATGGGTTTTAACATAAAGAGGCTGCTTCTGAAAAATATTATGTTAATCACTTCAGGTATGAGGCTGAGTTTTTTGAAAATGTAGTCAATGGGCATGAGATTGTTTCGTGGGCAGCTGTTGACCGCAGCCGGCCAAATGATGAAAATGATGAACTCATTGGATTTGTAACTGCACGAATTGTTCTTGCCAAAGAAAGCGAGGTATGTTTTTTAAAATGATCTAGTGTATGTACTATTCACGATTCTTATCAGAAAATATTCTAAGTTTCTGGTTTCCTCATGTAAACTAATATTCTCCACTCGACAAAAAATTGGTCTTGTAGATAGGGGATATTCTCAGTTATGACCCATTGAAATCAGATCAAGCCTTAGTCTACATTTTGACACTGGGAGTAGTAGAAACATACAGAAATCTTGGCATAGGTGGGAATTTGTCTCTCCTCTGATTTGTTTTTAGGAGACTAAAGTCCTTTCAATATGTAACCCCTTTGATTTGATCTCTGTGTGTGGAATTGCAGCTTCTTCACTTATCCGTGAGGTCATAAAATATGCCTCGAGCATACAGACATGCCGAGCAGTTTACCTGCATGTTATTTCCTATAACCATCCCGCGATCCATTTGTACAAGAAAATGTCGTTCAAGTCTGTTAGAAGACTTCAAGGTTTCTACTTGATCAATGGTCAGCATTATGATTCATACCTGTTTGTCTACTACGTAAATGGGGGACGGTCTCCTTGCTCACCAGTGTAAGCGCAAATGATTCTTAAATTAATCTCCGACCCTGTTCTTGTTTATCAGTTTCAGCTTTCAAACCCTCCCTTTTTGTATGTATTATGTTTTTGTAGCGAGCTCATCACGGTTATGCTGAGTTATATGAGGAATGGCTTCAAGTCGATGTTGGCAAGACTATGGAGAAACGATGGTAGGAAGCTCTCAAAATGGTCCAAATGTAAAGAAACCCACTGCCTTATTTCCACAACCCAAAGCAGGAGAAACATTACAGCAGCTGAGTGTACAGAGTGCGAGTGTGTTTGATATGTGGCTTTTTCAGACAGAGAGAGAAAAAAGAAAAAGAAAAACAAAGAGAGCTGAGAGAGAGAGAGAGATTATAATATAAAGTGATGTAAAACCAAAATACCATATGCCCTCAGTGTAATTCCTTTTAGACTTGAATAATGTCTGCCCTGCATGAAATAAAACTTTTTTGATCTCGAATGAAATGGTGATTGATATTCACGTGTGATATCATTTGGTAATTTTGAGATTCATTAATAATATTTTATCATAACTAATCCAAGTTTTGGATCCGAATCATATGACATCCATCCAAACTAGAATAGAATAAATGTGTGTTCCAAATTTAAACAGCAACACGGGCCAGAAATTGCAGGGGTAACTAAGCATCCAACTTCTACGCACCCTTTATCTTTTATGAATTCATAAATTTAGACAACCAAAAATGAACATGGGTTGACTATTTCTTTCATTGAAAAATGAAAAAGGATTGTCATTGCTAAGTAAGTATGACCGAAAATAAGAATGCAATTGCCGGAGGTGGTGAAAATTGCATTCCAAGTGTCATGAAATGAACTGTAAGAGGATGTGTGGGGAAGGAGAGAGGTCAGGCAGTTTTGTCGGAGAAGTGCAGGTATAAATAAGAGAGCAGCGCGTCGATGGAAAAGCGGCAGGAGAAGATCCACGTTTAATTTGGAGAAAAACCAAAGAAAAAGAAAAGGGCAAATGGCGTCTTCTTCTCTCCCAAAGCGCCTTGTAATTGCGGTTGCAATAGCATTGCTGGTTTTATCCCAAACGGAAATGGCAATGGGCAAGGGCAAGGGCAAGGGCAAAGACGTCCTGACCTACCACGGAGGACCGCTCCTGACCGGAACCATCAACCTCTCCGTCCTCTTCTACGGCCGAATCGGACGCGTGCAGAAGAATCGCATCCAGGCGTTCCTCAAGTCCCTCAACTCCAACAGAGGAGCGCAGCAGCCCAACGTCGCGTCCTGGTGGAGCATGGTGGAGAGCTTCCAGTCGGTGGCTAACAAGCGCCTCAACAACAAGAATCCAAGAATCACGGTGCGCGTGGGCAGCGCAGCGACGGACACCTCTTACTCGGCGGGGAAAATCATGACCGTGGACTTCGTGAAGATGCTGGTCGGCAAGGCCACCGGCGGGAAGGCCAACACGCTGGCACTCATCTTCACGGACAGGCAGGTGACGGTGCAGGACATGTGCACGGGAAGGTGCTCGCAGCACGGAGTCATCGGAAACCAGCCCTACGTGCTCGTCGGGAATCCCGAGACGGAGTGCCCCGATGCCTGCGCGTGGCCGTTCGTCAAGTCCAGCAGTGGGCCCAGGGGAGTCATCTTGCAGCCCCCCAGCGGCAATCTCGGGGCGGACGCCATGATACTCTCGCTGGCTGCTGGCTTGGCCGATGCCGTTACCAGTCCCATGGGCAACGGCATCTACATGCCCGGTCCCATTCATGCCGGACCCCTTGGACCCGTCACCGCCTGCAAGGACGTCTTCGGCTCTGGCGCCTTCGCCGGCTACACCGGCAAGGTCCGTGTCGACCCCAAAACCGGCGGTGCTTTCAATTTTCACGGCGTCGGCGGTAAGAAGTTCTTGCTGCCTGCCGTTTGGAACCCCAGAACAAACCAGTGCTGGACTCCTCTTTAATTCTTTTTTTTTTTTCTTTTTCCACTTCGTCATATTCTTTTCCATTTCGGCTGTTCTGCTTCTTGTTCCGTCTTCTATTTCAATCTACTCTCGCAGCTTTCCATTTCGGTAGCTCATTTTGATGCTGTAGTGCTGTATATGGTGATGAATACCCATAACAATACTTCACTGAGTTTTTTTGTAACAGCCCTTGCGAAACGAGTATAACATTGAAATCCTACTTCCTAATTTACTAAACTTTTTGCAAACTAATTTATTAATCTGATAATACATTCTTAAAATTTATACCTTAAAAAAAATACGAAAAAGGAAATCCTCACCTCTCCAAGAGCACGACAATGTTAATTGAGATTATCACTTGGAATACATGTACCAATTCAATTAACTGTATGATTTTCATTCGCTTCCAAACAAGACTCTTTTGCAATAAATGAATAAATCAAAACAACTAATATATATAAAATTATTTTTTGAATACTTTATTAATTTTATAAATTTTTTTTAAAAGTCTAAATAGAATATTTAATAACTTTATAAAATTTTTAAAAATATAAATTGAATATATTTAAACTTTATAATTTTTTTTATAAAATTTTAATTAAATATATCCGCCTAAAACAAATGTTCTCTATAAAAAATAATAAAAATAAAAAATCAACGTAGACTGGAGTAGTCGAGCGCAACTAAATAACTTGACAGTTTTTTTTTTTTTTTAATTTATTTATTTATCATAATACACAAAATGATGGCTCAATTGAAATATCAAAATCATGTAGACATTTCGGAGATGATACAGTACAAAAATAATATTAGTACCTTAGGGATCTAGAGCCCAATAAGGTTGGGATGTGTTGGGCTTCAATCAAGCCCAACTATCATGTAATAACTGTCGCTTGGAAGAAGTAGAAGAACAAAACGACGCATATGAACACACTTTAGGGCTCTGCTCAGGAAGCGTTTTGCTGCTTCAGCGGACAAATCTGCTCCGAGGAAACGGAAAAACCGAAATCTTTGACACATTTATACGGGTATTCCCTCTCTTTCTCGCTTTATGTATATGTTTTATATGCTGCCATAGCAAGTTGTGCCAATTACGCTCAGAAAATTTGCAGAGAAGTTTGTTTATATTGTCGTCCCTTAAAAAGCAAATTCTTTCTTCTCAATTTGTCGTAGATGTTGGTTAGAGGGAGGAAAGTTTCAGGTCGCGGTGAAGCGGTGGCTGCCAACTCCGCTTTTGGACCGCTTGAAGATGAAGTAATCATCAAACACAGGCTTCTCACCCGCACCACCACCACAAGGGGTGAGCCTCCATTGAAGAAGCTTCAGAAGAAGTTTACTTCTTTCTTTGTTGAGACCGACAAGGATGACAGTAACTACGCTGACTGTGAAAAGCTTGCCAGAGCTTTCTTACAGGAGCTTTCGACATTTGAAATTCCTCTCCTCAAGAGCAACGCCGTTGTCGAGGCCAATATCAGAGAGAAGGAAAACTTCAACGAGCTGAAAGAGGAGATAAACAGGCAGATTTTGCAAGCTCAGTCTGACATTGAAGATCTTAAGAAACTACTCCTAGAGAGTAAGATTGAGAGGCAGCACAAGGAGGAGTGCGAGGCTATCAGGAAATTGATTGCCTTGCAGCCTCCTAGATCACAGACGCAGAAGCTTATAATGGATCTGGAGAAGGAGATTGCTGCACTCGATGCTGAAAACACCGCCAGTTCAAGGATGCTTGAGCTTCGCAAGAAGCAGTTTGCTCTTCTACTGCATGTGGTGTGTGCCTTTTGCTATTCTTTCGCGTTTCTCTTGCTTGATGCTTATCAATGATGCATGACTGAATTTAATCTTCTCTCTATCCCAATCACAGTTTCAATATAAAAACTTGAATTAGCTTGTATCACCTGAAATTTAATTGAACTTTTATAATTAATCCATCATTGACAAATTGACCTAATCCATTTAGTGTCTCTTTGCATCATCGGGATTGATGGCATTTTTCACTTCTTCAGATCCTATGATGGCATTTTTCTCCTATGATTTAAATTTGACAGGGTGCCTGATTTTCTGGCCTCCTTTGTATCTCCTTGTATTGGTACCCAGATATTGCTTTTTATTGATCGTGGAGATTTTTCTTTTATAACGTTTTTCCACGTCTATCAATCTTACTGTCTATCAATCGTGGATTCCATCTTTCTTTGCTGTTCAATAGTAATTGCGTCAGTTTGGTTCAAAGTTCTAAACATTTTCTGATGCTGAAGCTGTATATCAGACTAGTTGATATATTAGGTAACATTAAAGCTGTTAACGTTTTCCTGTTATTCAACCTTTTTGTAGGTGGATGAGTTGCAAAATACCATAGAGGAAGAGCAGAAGAATATGATAGAGGAGATGAGACATGCAGCTGACGAGCATAAGAATGGAATGGAGGATGCAAGTGGGGGTTCAGAGGCTATGGCTGTCGATTAGTTTCAGTAACTGAGATGCAAGATTTTTGTCCTCTCAAGACTCAAATCTGTTTCTGTTTATGTATTGATACCTCGTACTGTTCGGAAACAACGTAATAGAATATCAGAAAATTGCCTGCTGTTGTAGTGACTTATCAGCAAATTTTAAAATTATCAATCGTCTACAATTAGTTCTTTCTCTTGCAACTCTATTCTCCAGGATGACATCAGGTAAAAATTGATTAAAGCCTTATTCCTATACCGTTCTTTTTTTTAATCTTCTTTTTAATTCCTTTCGTGTGAAAAAAGTTACTTAGTTTTGACATACCATGGAAGGTAAGAGAATCCATATTATTATTACAAAACTACACCACTTAACACATGTTTAATAACATCTTTATAGGTTGTAATTAGAGTTTACTGAGATCGCTGAAATGGTTTAGAAATGCGCAGAGATAGTGTCAAGAAACTCTTGTTTGTATGGTTCCATGTAAATTATTATTTGATCCAGTAATCTTTACGGATGATCAACAATAATTTACACCGCATTCTACTAGTAAGGATATTTTAGACATGACATCATGATGTTCCTTGGCGGTCTTAGTGGAAATGCCATGGGACCTTGTATTGTTTGAACATTGAAGTATCTTTTGCTGTCTGCTTGTTTTTCAACCTAATGAGATGATGGATACTTGTACGTCAAAAAGATGGTCGTGATCCAATCTATCGTGCTTGAGCCTTTGGTGTAAGACCCAGACTTGTAGGTTGTTTTACACAAGACAAGTTGAGAAATTTATTGCAACTTGTAGTGGATGGTAGGGGTGTACAAAAACCTAAAGAACCGACCTAACCTGACCGACCCAAACCAACCCAACCCGACATGGTGAAAAAACTGACCATTCAGTTCAGGTGCGGGTCTCATCCTTTCTCTTCTTCTCGTCTTTTCACTAGCCACTTCTCAGTCTTTTCCATGTAGACAGTGACCTGAGTTCTCATCTGTTCTCTCACTCCAAACACTGATCATCTCCTCACCATGGTCATAGTCTGGGTCTCTCTGTCTCTTTTTGATTTCTCGCTAATCCAAACATTTAACTATTTTTATATGCCTTCTTCAGCCCAAGGTACTTTTGGTACTTGATCGGAATGGAGAGATGGTTGACGCCATTTAGACGAACCACTCAAAGAGTCAGAAGGCGATCTGTGTGTTTGAGAAGGTTGATAATGGCTCAATGGTGCTAGTCGATATGCTATTGAAGGCGATCTCTGTGCTTATGGTATTTGAGAAGGTCGATAATTGAGAAGGCAATCTGTGTGCTTTTGGTATTTGAGAAGGCAATCTGTGTGCCATTGAAGGCGATCTGTCGACAATTGACAAGGTTGACAGCTGAGAAACTCTGTTGAAGGATGTTTGTGAACAAAAAGGTGGGGTTGAGACTGAGACTTGGGGGAATTGAGCTGAGAGAGAATAGAAAGTCTGAGAGAGAGCAGGAGACTGAAATGTGAGAGAGAGGCGAGATTGAAAGGTGGGAGGCTCTGGAGTTCTATACAATTTTTTTATGTTTTTATTTTTATTTTTTCCTGTGTACAACCCGACCAACCCAACCCGTAAAACACCGAATTAGGTTGAGTTCGGTTCGTGCCCCTGTTCGAATCTAACCCAACAAACCTTACGACGTCGAGGTGTGTTGGTTTGTGCCTTAAACCTGATGGGTTAACCCGAAGTACACTGTTGGAAGCAAAAGCTTTTGCGATGCAATAGCGAGATAAACTTTTACTCAAAAGGCTGTATTGAAACCAGATTTGAATTAATCATGTGAAAGAGGGTAACTAATTAGAAACAATACATACTGAAGAATAATCAACTTAGTTATTATAAATTTAATGTTGTTCTTATTATTCTATGTTTTATGATTTTTTTGGTATATATATATATATATAAATATATTTTTTTTGTTCTTATAATTTTATTTGTCTAATTTGAGCCTCTAGTACGCTCTGGGACTTTTAAAACCTTGAGACAGAGTATAAAAGTTGAGGAAAACTAATCCTCCATCATGTTAATGTTGAGGTTTATTGTTGGTGGTGAGATAGTTGTTGGCAAGATGAGCCAGCATTGGCAATATTTTCTTCCTTGACATAATACTCAAGTTGATAGTTGAGAATGCAGGTATTCCTGTCTTTCTCAAGAATTTCAATGCAAATTTGATAAATAGGAAAATTCCAAGTCCAGATATGCTCCTTCAATCAACTCTGCTTCTTTCACGCGGTTCTCATCATCAACTTCTCCGTGAAACTAGTATAAGGTTGTGTGCCTGAATATTAAAATTCAGAAAACCAACCAACCAGTTAGTTAATTGATAACTTTTTTATTTTTTTATGTTTATGTGATGCTGATTAAGATTTTTGTGAGGAGTCTGCATATGGAAGAAATTTAAACTTGTGAGTAGTTCCAATGCCTCCATCAATTTCAATGACTTAATGCTTCTCCATGATAGGGAGTTGCTTTGCCAGGAGTCTTGCAGGTTTGAGATTCTTATTGAACTCAAATTGATTTTGATCTCATGATAAACCTCTCAGCCACCATTTTTATTTTTAATTTTTGCTTTTGCTTTGAATTGCATAGTTCCAATTCCAAATTATGGTATTTAAGGAGTGAGCCGTAGAGTGCCTGCTACTCGGCAATGGTATCTTTCTTTGTTTGGGAAAAAGTGGTACAAGAATTTAACAAGTAGAGCTCAATCTTTATAGTTCCGATACACCTTCCATCCTGATTTTAAGTTTAGTTGAATGATCGAATTGTCTCGACAACTATTAATTTATGTATATCATGTTACTGCAGTGTGTACAAGACCATTATTTTACTTGTTGGATACAACAAATTTGTGCTCTATATAAGCTTTTCTTTGGTCATTTTCTTGGACATCATCGAAATCGTGAAAATTAGTTTCGAGGACAATTTTTTTTATAATACCATCATAAAATCGAAGGTGAGTAGTTTGTCAGCTTATTGTAATTACTAGATTAGCGTTTAAGAACATATAAAAAATTCATATAAATACTTTTAGAAACTTGATAACACACATTTAGAAAAGAAAAAAAGAAAAGAAATTCATTGATATGATGGATGAGACGGAGATGAAAACTAAGCAACAGCAGCTTTGTTATTAGTGATATAGTAGTTGATCACAAGGGAATTAAAGGATATTTGAAGTTGGTGATAATTTTGCATAGCAGAATCGGATGACGATGAGCTTGGAAATGTATCTTGATAAAAATGGTGCATATATGGATGGATAAGCAGGTGCAGGGTGGCGATTGAATATATCAAGTGGCGGTGAGAGAGGTTTTGACAGCTTCTGCAATGTCTGCGAAAGGCTTGATAGAGATGAATGAGACATTTTCAGCAGCCTCTTCCTTGACATCATACTCAATCGTGGACTTGATTATGGAGGATTCCTTATCATCTTCTTTCTCTATGATTTCAAATCGAACTCGGTGAAGAGTAAATCCCAACTCCAGAACTCCACCTTCAATCACTTCTGTTTCTTTCACTCGTTTCTCATCATCAATCTTTGTGAACTTCTCTTTGCATACCCGCCCGGCCGGAAAGCCTTTGGGGATTATAAACAAATTTATATATCGACATTATTGTTCATATATATGCATATCTATATATACTGGAATGAAATTAATAAAATGAATCTATAAGAGTCATTAGTTATTACCAGGCACAAAAGTAAGCTGGAGAACAGTCCCAACGCCTCCATCACCATGAATGACATCCACTTTTTCGAGGATATTGGAGAGCTGTTGCTGAACTAGATATGCCAGTCGGAGGCTGCCGTAGAGCTCCCAAACTTTGCTGGCCGGCACCTTTACTTCTAACTCATGCGAAACCTGCCCGCTTACCATGGTTTTAATTAATTAATTTGGTAATGAATGAAGAATATCAATATTTATAACTGATGGCGGTGAGAATATCGAAAAGAATCGATTGTTGCGGTGCATGAGGTGGGATTGCTTGTTTTTTTCCCTTTGAAATAACAAATATTTGTGGATGAGTTTTCGACAGACAAGGTCTACAGAGGACCACACTCTGCAAGCAAAGCATCTTTCTCTGCTTGCCCTTCAAAAGATTCTATTTGTATTAGTTTGTTTTTTTGCATCTATGGTCTTTTGTATTTGGGCTCTTTTATAGAAGCTGATTCCACTCAAGAAAAAAAATTAAAAAAATAGTGTTCTAAATCGACCCTCCTACTAGCATTTTTGGATGCATCCTTTATTTTTTTCGTTTTGGTAAATGTGAGTTGCATCGAGGACAAAAAGAGGGAGCTCAAAAACAGAGCTTGCAACCCAGGGCTAATGCCAAGACAATCAGACACAACAAAACTAAAAAGAAAAAGAGGAACAGTATCAACCTCATAAATCTAAACCAGAAGCAAGGGAATGTTTGGGATTAGACCATCTAAGGGACCAGAGCAGCCTCCAATCCCGACCCACAAAACGATTCTTAACAACATACGACTATCATATTGGATTGAAGATTTGATGATGCAACTGGGTGTCCAGCTGTTTGTCAATCGCCTCAAGGAAGCGTAAGCAAGCTAGTTGTAGAGATTCACTAAATCCAATCTCCAAATATATATTCATATCCACCTTCAAACACTTCTGCTTCTTTCTCTTCGTCAATCTTTGTCAACCTACCTCTCTTTCTATGGACTGATGTTCCTCGCCCGGAGTCCCTGTGAATAATATTATATATATATATATATATATTTATATTCATTATTAATGTTTGTTTTGCTATAAAATTTATTTGTTAAATAATTTACGAAGAAGCTGTTAATGAATTTTTATTGTACTAAATATTTTTAAATTGTATAAATTTAAAAAAATAATTAAAAAAATATTAAAATATACATGATTGCTGTGTTTTGTATAATATTTTTTTTGTTTTATTTTTTTTTTTNGTGATTTAATTTATTGTGGCATAAAATATAAATTGAAATATTAATGTGATATATTTAAAATTTGAAAGCATAATGTGGCATACAATGTAAATTGAAAGCTTAATGTGATACACTTGAAATTTGATGGCCTAATGTAACATATAATGTAAATTGGATGCTTAATATGATGCATTTGAAACTTGAATACTTAATGTGCAAGTTTAACAAACTACAAGATACTGAAGTATATTTATCCCTAAATTTTTTTGAATCATTATAAAATTTACTCTACCCAAATACATTTTAGTATATCATTAAATTCATATTCGATAAATAACTGATTTTTAAATTTTAATTTTTAATCTGAACTATAAACTAATAAAATTTATGATTGTGATATGAAAACTAATAAAATATATGATACTAAAATCACCATATTAATATAAGATGAAACGTTGGATATATAGAGAGAGAGCAATAATGTATTGAAAACATGCTCTCAAAATATGGTTAGAACTGTTATTATATCAATTGTTGAAGATGTCATCTTAAAACTAAACATCTAGTTAAACAAGTGGCTTTACACTTATCTTGCCCATAAATTCCAAATATAAGTAGGGAATATATTTCCAACATATCAAAATCTTATATATAATTTAATCTCCCGGAATTTTCGCAATTAAATTGAAGGAGCTATCCACGTGAATTAAAAGCAAAAGCATAGCAGTCTGTTTGACCTACTTTCCATTCCTAACCATAACTTTTGGGTTTATTTTGGTTTTGGCCTTTTATTAACTAACTAATTTATCTTCCATTTTTTTTTTAAATAACTAACTCATTTATCTTTGTGTGAGTCAATATAATATATTAATTCTATAATAATGTTAGATTTATTAAATATTAACTAAATTTATTTGAAAATACTAAAAAAATGATATGACAATATTTAGTTGGTCTAATTTTTTAATTCATTTATCCATTTAAAATTCACTTATAAATAGGCAAACAATTTTATCCTAACACATCATTTAGTAAATTAGTCAATATTTTAATGTGTAGCATAGCTGTTAATTTCATCTATAATCTTAGCTAATATTCCCATCATGGTTTTGGATAAAGTAAAAAACTATATATATATATATATCTTATCTTACATATAAATCTAATTAAACCATGTTTATATGCCTTAATCAGGATTTACCTTATTGGGATGAATCTATATACCTCCCGTAATTAAACTTGCCCTCTCAACGATCGCTTGAAAACTCATGTTAAATAACCTCTTTTTAAACGCCCCTTAACGTTACGCAACATTCTTCTACACCTTGTGTTTTTCCTTTTTTGTTTGGTTTCTTCTTATTCCTTGTTCTTATCCTTTACTCGACACTAAGAAACTAATTAATAAAATGTTGTTCATCAAAACATTTTCAATGTACGTAGTTACCTTAAAGCATATATACTTAATTGATGAGTTTATTGTAAAATTAATCATACATATATATACACACACACATATTGACACATATGCATGTATGCTATAGAAATCTTTGCCTTATAATACATGTGAATCCATGTGGGAACAGTTCAATAGTAAAAATTTTGTTCCTTCGGATGAATTCGAATCCTTTACCTTCAATATTTAAAATAAAATAAAACTAAGTATTATCAGAATTCATAAAGAATTCCCTAACAATATTATAAAGTTATTAGATATACTTTATAACTACTATAGCTTGAATTAATTAATTTTCAATTAAACATATATAACAAAATCAATATAAAAATGAAACACATTAAAAATCAAATTATTGGTTGCCAGCAATAGGGAATGTCTTTGTTTCATTTTTCACACAGTAAAACTTATTGAATATGGCTTCTCATAAACATGTATATAACATTTTAAACTAATCGCTAGCTATATAGTTTTCAAATTAATGAATACATACAAATTCAGAAACTACAAGAGAACAATAAAAAACAAAGCCTTAATTAACTTTTTGACCAACAATTTCGCAAGCTAACTAGCTAGCTAGCTATTATAGCTAATACGTACCCTTGCAATCGCAGCAGGCAAATACATTGCATCTTAAAATAAAAAAATTACCACAGGTAATCTCTATTTCTAAACTATTTTGTTTTAACTAAATTAGTCTACTTTAGGCAAATATTATGGAGTGTGCCGACAAGTAATTAAAGATGCTGGTTAACTGTCCACCGTGCCCATCCAAGGAAACCAAGTCGAATAAGAAACTTAAACTTTTAATTGCAAATTATATAAATTTATTAAGAGTTTTGCTAATTATTATCACTGGTGATCAACAATACTAATGAAACTGCAGTGTATATGATAATTTTTAATTAGAAACATTTTATTTTTTAATTTTAAAATTTTAATATAGAAAAAGTACTAAATTATTAATTGTAACTACGTATTTAAAATTAATATCACATAACATATAAATTTCACACTAACAATCCATCGGAAGAGATAACAAATAATATTTTTTAAAGTTAATGAGCATACATATAATATAAAAATATATATGTTGTATGTTAATGTTGTGTGTGTTAAGTAAAGCTGAAGTGACTTGCAAATGTGGAAAATGAGATATACAAGGTTAGGAGAAAAACCCGGCAATTTCTACTGTCCTTTTAACCCCCACATTGACTACTAATCATCAAATGATGTCATTTTGCTGTAATCTATTCGACTATAGTATAACCAATATATATATATATATATATATATATATATTATATTATATACATATGCATATGTATAAATGCACACCTGCAGGTCATAAAATTTAATTAAGAAAAAGATGAGCACACACAGCTTTGCTCCGCTTTATATAATTAAGTAAATAAATTAGCTTTAATTAATATGATAACCAAAATGGCTTTCAATCAGCAGTACGTACCATAACCAGGCCAATAAATTAGTAGATCGTATGGTATAATCTGTAATAATATATATTACATGTACGCGAAGAGGATATAAGGAGGGAGATTTAGGAAAATGTAAATATAATCTATATTATCACATAATTAGTTGAAGGCAAAGATATGATGACGAGGTGTAACGACTAATTGACTGGATCTTTGCAAATTGCAACCCCAAATCAACCAACTTTGACTACATGTGTGGTCTCCACTTCTCCACTTAGCTTCAATCTCATTCCATGTAAATCTCGTGCGAAACTAATTATATTCAATAATTTTTCAAAACATTTTCAATCAATATAACTTAAATAAATAATACACAGAGAGAAAGATGAAGGAAATAATTTTAAAGGCGTCTGCGCATGCATGCAAGATGCAACCAATTACAAAGGTCACAATAGCCATGGAGAATATGCTCTCTTTTTTTTTTTTTTTTCTTTTGGGATGCTCTTAGAATTTGTAGGAGCATCTTCATTGAGCTCTTTAAACATATAAATTTACTCTATTTTAAAGAAATAAATTTATTTTTATAATTTTAATAAATTAATTAAATTAAAAAAAATAAAGCTTGCCTATCAAAAATAAAGAACCAAATCCACTCTCTATATTAAAAAATCTAATTAATTAGTTTATTACTATATAATTTTCTATGCACACTTAAAATTAAATATTAATTATAATTTTATATTTTATTTTTTTTAAATATTACTTTGGTGAAGGGAGACTAAAAAAGAGAAAAAAAAAATGCGAATCATAATTGTTTATTAAAAATACAAAATAATTAAAAAATTATATTTTTTTATTTTATAAGATTTTTCATATTTTTTTCTCATACAAAAAGCAAATCTATTCAAAATTTTAAAAAACTTTTATAAAATTAAAAAAATTAAATATATTCAATGCAAAATGTTGAATCATCACTAATGTGGGTCATCATCTTTTTTATATTGTCTCTAATATTCTTGTTCACATGTAAGTCCGTTTGGAACCTATGATTACTAGATTTTTCGGCTCTGATACCATGTTGAATTATCACTGATCTTAAAAATTTAAACTGATAGAATGTGAGTATTCTTTACCTTCGTACCTTTTCTAATACTAAAATATTTTAAAGTTGTAATTAAATATACTGAACGAAGAACGAGTGGACAGTGCATAGTGCATGGTTAATCAGAAAACTCAACTTAGATATTCTATGACAATATATTAATTAATATTTTTGTCGATGCGACGTGTACAGTATATTTGTAGCAGTGTCGTTGCTGAGGTGTCCCTTCCAGCTCTCAATTACTGTAAATAGGGACGTGGCAAGTTCAATTAAAATTTGATACCTCGCACTTTCTTATCATTAATGTTATATATAGAAGCAGAAGAGCTGCAGGCCAGATGATGAGCTGTGTTCCAATAGCCAACTGAATTCCAACTTCAATAAATTATCGGCGAATTCTATATAGCTTATAGTAAATTTAAGGTTAGTTTAAACTGTTTTTGAATTTTGGTGGATCAGTCTGTTTTTTTATTAATTTTTGTGATGTTCATGTGGCGTGCGAGATTTAGAGAAATGACGGGAAGATCATCGTCAGATGAAAATGGAGCGTCGACGGTGATAAAGAAGGGAGCATGGACGGAGGAAGAAGACAAAAAGCTGGTGGATCACGTGGAGAAGCACGGCCTTGGAAGCTGGAGAGGTGTGCCTGAGCTTGCAGGTTTGAAGAGGTGCTCCAAAAGTTGCAGGCTCAGGTGGACCAACTACCTCAGGCCCGATCTCAAGAAAGGCAACTTTTCTGAGGAAGAAGACCGCGTCATCATCCACCTCCATGCTCTTCTCGGCAACAAGTGGTCTACCATAGCAGGGCATCTTCCAGGACGCACCGACAACGATATCAAGAACTACTGGAACACCCGTTTGAAGAGAAAGCTTGTTCGTATGGGTGTTGACCCAGTCACACACCGTCCATTATTACCAACTGCTCCTCATCTTCATCGATGTCTCAACCATCTTCTTCTTCTTCTTCTGCAACCTCAGATTAATTTGCTGAATCCAATTATATGGGACATCAATCATGCTTCCAGCTCTCTAAACTACTACCCTTCACCATCATCATCATCATCTTCAGCAGCAGCAAATCATATGGCTCAGCTGGATCATCATCAGCAGCAGTTGCTCTGCGATTTCATCAGCTGTTCAACGCTCGACGGCTTCGGTTTTTCTGATCCGCAAAATAATATTATTAATCCTCCTCCTCATCCACCTATTAATACTGGTAGTGGTGGCGCAATTCCAAATTTCATTAATATTGATGATGATCAACTGCTACCTCAGTTGGTTTCCGACACCTCTCCCATTCCCAACAAGCTGATCATTAATGCTGATATTGATGATCAACCTCATCATCATTATTATAATATTTGTGATCCCTCATCATCCACTTCAACCGGTACCTTTGACGCTTGGGGCTGGGAAGACCTTATACACGACGTCGAAGCAACACACTCTGATCAGTACTCTTACTGGAAGGATATCATGGAGTAAAAAGTATGTCTCTGTGTGTGTATATATTAATTACTTTTACCCTTTCTTTACCTATACTATATATACTACCTCATCCGCCCTATTAATTAACTAATTTACTGCATGCTTCCTAGCTTTTATATATATATATATCTTTTTTTTTGGTGGAATATATTTTTGTATAACCAATGTATATATTAAATGATTATATATTACTTCATGTTGATCTTAAAAGTTTAAGTTAATAGAATGTAAATTATCATATTTTTTATATCTAATAATACCGTCCATTCAACATATTTGTTAACTTATTGATAATATGCACAATACACTGATTATATATATATATATATATATATATATATATATATTTGTATGTATCCTTCTTTTTTTTTAACATATAAATATTAGAGAGATATATGTTAGTATATTCTTTTGGTTTTCTTAATTAATTAATCTCTCAAGCCCCTGTAAGCATGGGATGTACAGCATCATATATATAATACATATATTACATATATGCATGGTTCAACTAAGTTTTGACCGGATTAATTAATCAGTTTTCGTTAGGCCGTATGTATTAAACACACACACACACACACACACACACACACACACACACACACACACACACACACACACACACATATATATAGCACATATTGATCGTTTAACTTCCTTTTAAATCATGTAGAGAAAATGAGAGACACATTATCAGATATAAATTAAAGAGTGGGTGAAAGACCCTCTGTGTTGAAGTAGGAATATTAATTAGAGGGTTGGACCTTGGTTAAATGAGGGACGTACACTATAATATACAAACTCCTCATCATCTTAATTCTCAAAATATATTTATCTCTAACGTGGACAATCACAAAGATCTCCACCAAATCCTCATTTCTTTTTCATATATATATATATATAACCTCTCACAAACATAATACGAACAATATTGAAAGCTTAGTCGACAGACAATTAAAGATTTTCTTTAACTAACTAATTGATACTTATGTGCCTATCTATTCACATTTCCTTTAATAAAAAGACAAGGGTTTTTGTTACCTATTTGGTGAGAATAATATTATTCATTATGATTTAAGCCTTTGATGCAAAACTCAAACAAGTATCATTTGCAGAAACCTAACAGTTTCTCTAGATCTAGAATATATAGCTAGGGGCAGGTAGCATATGCATGAAGTTGACAGTGTTGAAATGCTTGCCATTTTTTAGGCCCCATCAGTAATTTACTTAAATTTTAATTTTCTCTTAAGCATATAAATATATATTGTTTAATGACGTCTGAATATTATCTGTTGACGTGAAATTAAACAAGTGAGAATTGTGAAAAATATAATTATGAAAGCTATGAGAAACCCAGAGTTAAAAGCAAAAGAACATATATATATATATATATATATATATATAATACAATATATTAATTTTGTTATAAAATGCATTTATGTTTTATTACATGTAATATCCGTGAGAATATACAAGTACATTGCATGTACACCATAAAATTTATATCTGAGATTATATATAATTTAAAGTGCACACATTTTATAATGTGAAAATATATATTAAGTTTGCACTGTATTTGTGCCATGTTGTTTCATTTTCATATCAAATTTTATTCACTCGAACTCAATCTGTTAAGCATTCGTGTTAAACTATATTTGTGGTGTGGCATGTGCCGTGTTTAATTCGTATTTACTAGGCTTAAATACATTTGTTTCTATTTTTTTATTTAAATTAATACATATTCAAATGATATGTTAAAATTTCAAAAAAATCAACATATTAAATTCCACATGATTTATAATTATGAATTCAAAATATACAAAATATTACAAATTAATGTTTATTAAATATTCGTCGTAGCTAAGGAAAAGAACATGCATTACAATTGTCAATTTAAAACTATTCAAAATATTACAAACCAAACTAAAATTGTACATCCAACATAAGTAATAAAAAAAATAAAATAAAATATCAATTTATAAACAGGTATAAAGTTACTGCTTTCCAATGAAATAAAATATAAATTTGATAGTTTCTTACAAAAATAATGTAAAAGTTAGCTATAAAAAATAATTAAATTAATAATATTTTTATTGTGATATATCATGTTACCATATTTTAATATGTTTCAACATGTTTTTTTATTATGTTTTATCTTATGACACTGATTTCAACATGACCCAATATCTTAGATCTAAGAGCATACACAAATTATCGTTTAATGTTAGACGTGTAGCATTTTGTCATACCTAATAGATATGCACACATTCTGTAGCAAAACTAACGATACACACACACTATCATGAGTAGGTGTTTCTTTGAACTATAAAAGTAACTAACCTACCTACCTTGCCAAATATGTTTAGATTCCTACCTAAGGTTTCATGTCAATATAAAGCATGACTTATTGTACGTGTTCAATTAAAAAGAGGCACACACTTTGTT
Organism: Ochetophila trinervis; assembly: GCA_003254975.1. Classification (NCBI taxonomy): domain Eukaryota; kingdom Viridiplantae; phylum Streptophyta; class Magnoliopsida; order Rosales; family Rhamnaceae; genus Ochetophila; species Ochetophila trinervis. Next base: position 247,870 of record QANX01001328.1, read on the forward strand.
AATTAGTTAATATTATATATGTGATTTTAATAGAAGCAATTAGCAATACAAAATACAGTCTTCAATTGACGATGACATGCATTTTATATACAAAAAAAAGTAATTAACTTCAAAGGGACCTCACCATCAAAGCAAATTTGTTAAACTGAACAACAAATCTATTAAAATTGATTTATTTGATATTTAAAAAATTAATATTGTAGATACTTATTTATTAAGATTGATAATATTATAATAATTGTAGGGTTAGATGGTCTTTAGAACTCATATTATAATTGTAAGTGTTCGAAATCTGAAGGTCTAACATGAATGAAGACTATTTATTAGTATGTGTTAGTGTAATATTCCCTTTTACGAATATATTCGTGCCTTTAGGATGTGCATTTCACATTCCCAGAATTATATATGACTTGCAGCTGTCTTTCCTCGACATTAACTTGCCAAAAGAACAACATGCAAGTGCTTCAATTTGTTAAGATAGATTAGCTAGAATTTGCCAAATAACATCACCACAAAAACACATCCACATTTATAATACTTAATAAAACCTATTACCAAAAATAAAATAAGAAAATTACATAAAAGTAAAACGATTCAGTTTTGATCTCTTAACGAAGCAGTGGTTACTACAAGTCCACACAAAACAAAATAACATGAAACCTGAAACAGAATTGGTGCCGTAGTCAAAAAAGAAAAGAAAAAAACGAAATGAAAAACGGGAAACATATGGAAATGGTTTCAGTGGCAGTGGCAGAGCCATGATCTGTTTAAGAAGCAAAGATTTCTTCACAACAGAGTTACCTCAGACTCGATCCCTGAAATTACAAACACAAAGCACAGAAAAAGAAAGCATTAACCTGTTGAAACCATTGAATTGAAGAGCAAGTATTCTTGTTTCGTCGCCTCCGCCTCCTCCTTGGTTGTTGATGGCGATGGTTGAATCTTGGAATCTTCAAGCATGCAGGTGTTGGGTGTTAATGAGGGTGTTGGTCGGCAACATTTAAGAAAGAATTCCGTCAGGACTTGCTCGAAACAGGGCATCTTGTCAAAACCAGGAAAATAATTGACATCGATCACAAAATACTTGTGATTCTGATGAACAGGACGAGGAAGAGGATTAGGGTAACCCCTGCCCCTGCCTCTGCCCCTTATCAGATCAAAGTTAAAGAGATGAAGCCCCAATTCCTCCCTCAAAGCTCTCCCCACTGCCTCCACAAAACCCACACTCGGCATTTCTGAATTCTCCACATTCCCCTTCTCATCGCTCTGCGCTGCAGTATTTGATATCTGCGAGAACGCCAATCTGCCCTCCTCCTCCCAAGGCTTTAACTCCGATGATATTTGCTCCTCTTCTGGATCTGGAATTGGAATGTCAGGCAATGACCTCCGCTTTACGCACTTTACCTGCTCTCCCACCACGTACACCTTGAATACCACCCCGCCGTGGTTCACGAACTCTTGCAAAACAATCGGCGTTCTCAGATTCTTCAAACCTTTACTGTTGATTACCAAGTACATCTCGTGCGACGTCGCATTCCCATCCGCCTCTACCGGTTTCGCAATCACCGGAAATTTCACCCCCAGCTCGGGACTCGTCAGACCTTCCGAGTCTTCAACCACCACTTGTTTCGGAACCAACAAGCTCTCGCCTTCTTGTCGGAGGAGCTGGGGGATTTTCAACCTGCTTGCTAATGCCGCCTCCACCATCGAGATTCTGCTGTGGACCCGCTGGATGCGATCCGGCGGGTCGATTATGACCGAGTTAGGGTACTTGGATGCGTATTCCCTGAGCTGCTCGATCCAATCTTGTCCGTACAGTTTGTGGACGATGCAATTGAAGAATCCCTGCTCGATCAGCGGCTTGCCGAGGTCGACGGGGACGAGATCCACGCCGTTTTGCTTGGCGTGGTCCACGAGGGAGGGCCTGATGAAAGTCTGCACTTTTTTGCCCGTCAGAGCGTATCCGATGCGATAGCCTCTGCCTTCGAAAGTCGGTGTCCCCGGTGATGCCGACATTTCTGTCCGGACTTTTAAGACTTTACAAAGAAAAACTCCGAGAACCAAGCAAAATTCGAAAGATTTATCCACTCCAATAAAAAACCCTCTAATTCAAATGAATAGAATTGAATAAAATGGCGTGGCCTGGATGGGATGGAAGCTAGAGACAGATGGCGGTTATGTATTTATCAGGAAGAGAAAAAGAGAATGAGAATCCTCTACATAAAACATCCACTACAAAATTCTGAATTTCTGCTTAAAACTGAAGCAAAGAATACAATAGAATAATACAAAATAGAACCACTACATGAATTAAGACATTCTTTACAAAAGAGAGAGCTTTTCAAGTTTGGCAAGTTAACGAGGAAGTCGATTCTCTTGCAGATGTGAGGAAGCCACGTTGTGGAAGTGTCCTGATGCCACATTTTGGAACATTGTCGGTACCATACTATGTAACTGAGCTGCTGCCGGGACCAGCACGGGTACCGACCCTGGCCCCAGCCCCACATTCTGTAACTGCATAAAAACAACAGATTATCTAACCATGCTCTTTAGTCTTTACTTACAAATCAATCTATACCATCTTTCAACAAGTGGATTATAACTTTAAATGTTTCCCATAATTTATTTCAAAGATTCAGTTTTACTTCATTAACCGGGACCGAATTAAAATGGGATGAGAACCTAACATACCATTTGCTGAAAACCATCTTGTGTGCCAATAGTCAAACCTTCTGGCTGAGTTACCTGCTACATGAACCAAAGCAAACTACTTTTAATGGTTTCTGTTTCCCTCCATTCATCCACTCAAAACATTTTTTCCAATGCAAAAATGATTATCAACTGACCTTTCCTTTCTTGCTTGCATTAGCATTTTCATTACTTGACTCTTTCCTAGCCCCGCCAGCTCTCCTAGGGGCCTTGTTCGCTGCGGTCGCTTTTGCATCAGAAACCTTGTAGTTGGATGCATTGCTGCATTGGTTTTCTTCATCAATGTTGTGAGCACCGCGTATTGCTACGTTATTTGGTCTTGCGTTATTCTCAACGGAGTTATTTAAACTTGCACATTGCTTCAACGCTTCCTTAATGGCACACAGAGCTACATTGTAACTCTCTTGAGATAGAGAACCTTCTTCACCTAATATTATGGCTCGCCGACATAAATCATTAAAGCGGCGTACTTTACCCTGCACAACATCAAGTCTTTCACCAATTGAATGCCTGCTCATTGCAACGTTTGTCCATCGCTGCAGTACATATTTGGATGGGATGCTAAAAATACCAGACATTTGGAGCACAACGATAGCATGCCTACAGAGATAACCTTTATACTCAAAGGATCTGCACAAACAGTGTATGTCCGATTTTGATTCACTCCATTCCACTATATAATTCTGATTATTCTCAAAATCTTTAACTGTATATGTTGTTGTTGTCTCATTTTCATTTTCTTTCTTAAGATGACATGCTGCTGCTCCCAAAACCTCAACTTGGAATTTCCTAAAAACTTCATGCGTGTACACTAGTGACATTTGTTTCTCAAAGGGCGATGGAGACTTCAATTCTGGAGTTTCATGCCACGCATCAAAATTTGCTTTAGCTTCCTCTTCGTACCTATCTTCAAGAATTACCCTGTACTGCTCCATAAATTCTTTTAATGAAGTTTCCCCTAGGACATATTTGTCAAAAGAAGAGTTCAAACATTCTGAACGGGAAGTTGTAGACAACCCAGCAAAGGAGACATCTCTCATGAAGGTAGGCACCCAATGCATACGATCTTCATACAAGGACTGAATCCATTCAACCTGTCTAAGATTGAATCTTTCAACCAGTTTCCACCATCTCTTTTCAAATTGTTCTTCCGACCATGACTTGAAAATACATTTACTAAACTTTTCCATAAAACTATCATGCCACATGCTCAAAAACTCGAGCTGCCTGGGTATTTTCTCCATTATATGCCACAAACAAAAGCAATGATGTGTGCCTGGAAAAACAGCTGCAATAGCTGCTTTGATGGCATTGTTCTGGTCAGTGAGTATTACTCTTGGAGACTGTTCCCCCATCGCTATAAACCATGTTTGCATCAACCAAACAAAAGTATAAACTGTCTCATCTGCAATCAGCGCACAGCCAAGTAATGTAGGTTGAACATGATGGTTCACTCCAATAAAAAGTACCAAGGGTATTTTATACTTGTTGAAGAAATATGAGGTGTCAAAAGAAATCACATCACTGAAGTTAGAATAATCTTCCATTCCTTTGGCATCAATCCAGAACACATTTCTCAACCGATGCTCTTCATTCAGATCAACTGCGTAGAAGAACTTTGGATTGTCTTCTTGCATCTGCATAAGATGTTCAAGGAGAAATTGAGCATCCCCTGCTTCTAAAACCAAACTCCGCCCTTTATCATGCTGATTTCTCAAATAACCTTCCAAACAATCAACATTTTGGTATGCACCGAACAGCTTGGATACTGCAGCTAAATTCTTCCGTCTACGTACTCTAACATCATTCTTAAGTGGATCAGCATTCCGGTGGCTACGGAAAAAATGGGCCTGAGCTGGTAATAGCTCATGATTGTGCTCCTTTATGAAACTATAAACATACCACTTTCCGTTTTGCTTTCTCTTCACATGCATGCTTGCTTTACAGCCAATTTTAGGAGAAGGACGTGGATTAATAGCATCATCAGACTGTTGCTTATTTCCATATCTTATGCAAGAAAATTTTGCATCAATAAACTCCCTGGAAGCCCTAGACCGACGGCTGCTCAACTTAGCAGTGCCAAATCCCACGGACTTGGCATACTCTTTGTAAAATGAATATGCAGCTTCATGAGTTTCAAACTCGATGTCATCATGAGGCTCTACAACTGGATTGCCCATGATGACATTGGAATCCATTCCTGCTGTGGGAAAATTCAAATCCACAGCACATCCACTGTGCACTTCACCTCCAACACCGCTGATAATAGGTCTAAAGTTTTTCATATGTACCATAAATATTGTACAGAATCTCCTCCCATGGAAAAAATATGAACTTTATTCTCACTGATCCCATTACCAAGGTGTCCTAATATGATGATATGAAAAAGAGAGCATATTAGGAATGAATAAATACGATTCAAGTTCCATGATCAGGCGAATTAACCAAACATAAAACATATTAGAGATGGAATAACAGATAACATACGAGCAAAAGAAAACTAATGTACTTTAGCAGAGACAACAATAAACAACCACTAAAAATAACAACACTGTAACTGAGGAAATTTTAAGTCTTTACATATAAATTTGGTTTAGCACACTTGTCTAATTCCAGCTACTTCCATCAACCCTAAAGATGGACATCGGATGAACTTTATCACAACGTTAGCCAAAGGAGAAAAAGATGACAAACCCAGAGCAAAAAATCATTCCTTTGGGAGCATAGCATAGAAAGACAAACATACATAAATACATACAAAGTCAAAATCTTTTTGCTTCCTTTCCTTTGTTTCTTAATGAACAATCAATAAGCTTTTCCCTACCTTCGAAATTGACTAGAAACACAATTCCACCAATCCAACACTGCTTCCAAACTTGTGGCCAGACCCACCGCCGGAGGTTTTATCAGAGTCGTTTTCTCAGCTTCTAAGAGGAGGAAAATTGCCTGAGCCTGTCAGAGTTGCGCTATTTTCCCCTTTCTGCGTTTTTGTTTTTATTTATTGTTTTTTATGAACATTTATGTGTGCGGGTCGACAAAGAAACTGAGGATTTGGATCAACCCACCTGAGTCCAAACGACACCGTTTTTTGGCCGATATGTAACATAACAGAAAAAGATTAACCACCTATCTACTAATTTTTTGGTGAATCACAAAAAAGGAAAAGAAAAAAGGAGGTAAATTGAACTATATATTAGGCTTACCATGCTATATCAATTTTACCTTTTCAAGATCATTTTAAATAGTTCAATTTTCAAGAATTTGTTATTTTCTTTTGATGTTAAATAGTTATTTATTTATTTATTATAAATTAGAAGAGATAAATTTTGTATTTAAAAATGATTAAATTTTTGATATAGAAATGCAATCTCATAGTTTTACTTTTACACTAGACTAAATCTATTAGTATCTGAAACTTTCAAAACTTGCATTCTTTATTTTTTTTTATTGTAAAAACACAAGTTTTCTTTTTTTTTCTTATACTAAAAACTTATTCAAATCAAACAATCTCACTGTATCCAAAATAAAATAAAATAAAAATATTAAAGTAAACTAAAATTTAAATATAAAATAATTAGAGTAGTTATTTGTTTATTTTTTTTAGAAATAAATGTACTTTAGTACTCTATAGTTTTATAAATTTATATATTAGGCTTTCAAGTTTTAAATGTATCACATTAAATCTCTAATCTATATTATATATCACATTAGACATTCAAGTTTCAAGTGTATCACATTAAAGTTTCAATTTATATTCTATGTCACATTAAACTTTTAATTTTTAAATATACTATATTAATTTTCCAATATTTATTTTATGTCATAATAAAATGTATAAAATAATATTTTAATATAGTCTAATTTATTTTGATATAAAATATAAATTTAAAAATTAATGTTGTACATTTAAAATTTAAAAATTTAATATAACATAAAATATAAATTTAAAAAATAAATTTAAAATTTGAAGTCGACATAAATTATGTATAATACATTTAAAATTTAAAAACATAAGCTACAACATTATCAAAATACTAAAATACATTTATTCGTTTTTTCTACTTAAAGTTTTGATTTGCATCAAACTACTCCCAGCAGACGAAAGGAAAAGAAAGGATGAGCAGCTTAGCCCTTCTCAAGCGCTTCATCCCAACCTCATCATCATCGTCTCCCACCTACCCAATTTCCATCTCCAACCTCTCCGCCCTCCCTTTTTTGCTTTTATCCCCACGCGTAAGTTCCTCTCTCTTTTTCCCTCTCTACAAACACACGCACACACTTTTGCAATAAAACAAAAGCTTGGAACTCAGTACCACCTTAGCTGAAATTTCTTCATGTTTGGCATATCTTTTTTGATTTGTTTTATGAGATCCATTTTCTGGGTCTTGTATGATTGAGCATATTTTTCTTTTTTAAATATAAAGCACACATTTTTACTGGGAATATATATGGATGGATAATCTGAAGATGTCTTTATTGTTGGAGTATTGCAGAATGCAGCTTCGGCCTCAGTTGCTGAAGATGAAGCTACAGTTGTGTTTTCTGGGTGATCCTTTACTTTATGATATTCAAATTTAACCTATAATATGCCTAACAAGTAACAATCTCCATATCTCGTTCCTCAATTAGTATTATTATCTTCTTTACTGCAGGGAGAGCCCTGGGTTTTCTGACGGTCTTAATTGGGCTTTGGCTGGAAAGGGTGTAATAGTGAAGGACAAAGCTTTTCGAAACTTACACTCTTATGAGCTTCAGCAACATGGCGCTGTCATTTCAGGTAACCTGTACATTATATTTCATTTTCTATTAACTTCATTTTAACTAAATTGTACACTATTTTCCTTTTCCTTTTTATTTTTTTATTTTTTATTTTTCCCTTCTAGAGTCTTTGTCTGGACTTCCTGTTCGTGTTAGAGGAAATCTCCTTGGAGAAGCTTCAGAAATATCCAGGGCGCAATTTAGTAAACTTTTAAAGCAGGCTCGTTTCTACTCTTGGCTTAAATGTCTACTTTCTTGCTCCGCTCTCTTTTAGGTCAACTTTGAAATTTCCATTATTTCATTTTATGTCTCTAATGTGTAATCATTTTAAGGACGTAATTGGTTCAGGATTTCCTCCAAACATTTTGACCTCGTTTCTCTAAAGCATTTTGTACTTCTGGCCTCTGGATAAATTTTATAAGTTAGTTTACCCACAGTGACTCTTATTCTATCTTTTATATGTGGCATTGTCATTTGTCCAAATATTCTAGTCCTTTAGGATGCTTTTGCAAGAAATTACTGTATACTGCATCCCTATTTGTAATCAACTTCACTGAACTTCATCTTCACTAAATTTAATTTACTGGTCTAACGTCATTGTGATCCTTGGTATACCAGCCTGGAAGCAGGTTTAACCATGCATACCCATTTGTTGACAAAAGACTTTTGTTTGTCATTTTCTAAACATAAATATGTTATCTTTCATTTGTTTTTATTAGGTCACAAATCACATATCATCCATCTCAAAAGTTTTTGTTCATGATGGGGCAATTGGTTTGTCACCAAAATATGACGCAAAGGTTCGTATAATAAGTGATAGTCCTTCTGCGTTGTTATCACTCTCTAATATTCTCTGGAAGACTCCGAGTCGAGCAGTTTCACATGATTCTTGTCCTTTGACACTTTATGTGGCTACTTCCATAAGGTATTTAGATTTTCTATTTGCATATTTGTATGGCTTATTTAGTCAGATACGTTCAGCTGAACTTTTAGATTCTATACATTTCAAATTGTAATGTGATTTCTATTTGTTACTTAGAGTTTGCTTATAGTAACTTTTTCAAGATTGAGTAAATTGGAATTTTAGTTTTATCAGGCTGACGCTTCCTTCGATTTTGGTTTATGTCAAAACCCCCTTCCTTGTTAAGTGCTGACCGATGTTATTTGGGTTAACAGGCGGACTTAAATCTACTCTTTCTTGAGTTATATATTTCTACGAAATTTATTTAAACTGTTGTTATGAAAATCCTAATTATGTTATTCAATGTTATCTTATATGATGCAGTCCAGATGTCGAAGACAGTATTGGTCTTGGATCTCAAGGAAGTAATGGATTTATAGCTGCTGATTTTGAGCGTTCTTCACTTGTTTTATGTGGTAAAGCTTTCACAGATTCAAATGGAATTAAAGAAACTCTTTCTGCCTTGACTGGACCTATCATTTCTGCACGGGGGGGACTTCCTCTATCTGCAAGGCAAAAATCTTCTTCTTCTTTAAAAAAAAAAATGTTTCTTAAGCAATCTTTTATCAAGTTGTTTACATCTGGAAGTTGCAAAAATTCAGGCTTTTAGTCCTTGGCGATTCTGTGGTTCTTTTATTTGCACCTGATGATACCGTTAGGAGTTTTGCGGATCTGTTAGTGTCTGCAGATACTGGTGTAGTTCTTTCATCTGAAGGGGTTGCTACATTGTTTCCAAATGGAAGTCCTGGTGGCTCTAATCTGTTTAAATTGCCAGCTGCTGTTATCATCATATCTTCTGATAGGTAAAATATGCATGCAAAGTATTGTTCAGCTCTTTCCTTTATTCTTCAAATAGTTATTTTGCTGAAGTTGAGATGGTGCATGATGCTTCCTTGCCCATGAAAATAGGTTCAACCCCAGGTCATTGGTAAAATTATGTAGAGACTTCTACTGTCTGATATTTCCATTATGATCTTTCTGTGTCAAGTTTAGTCCATAGCTCTCTCTTTCCAATTTACCATTATCATATTTTTCAATGTTATATGATGTTCTGTAAAAAATGTGGGTTTAAGATGCTGCATGATGCAGTCTTTATTTCAAATATAATTCTTTCCTTACCAGATTTCATATATGATTTATTTTTTGATTATATCCTTTCTCATTTGCCCTCATAGGTCTGAATAATTAAGGTTCAATTCGAGACCTCTAATAAAATCATCAAATGGGCGCTATTTTTCTTGCATGATTTGTACAACATTTTATATTCCTAAGTTTTTCTACTGAATGATAGTTATATTTCAATGATATTGATTCGCCTGTAAATTATGGTCTGATGAAGCAGTTCATTATGTGGTGTTTTAAGTGATTATGCTTTCTTTATATACTTTATTCTTCGAAAAAGTTCTGTTTTGTTTTTTTCCGCTTATATCTGCATGTGTAAAAATTTAGCCAATATCTAGGTTTGAGTACCTACTTCCATGTTACTTCTCTAAACAAATTGCTAAATTTTCCTTGTTTGAAACAGTTCCGGTATAATCCCTTTGGTCTCAAAGCTCTCCCCTGGCCAGGCAGCTTACCACTTCCTTGCTGGTTATCAGAAGAGGAAGTTCATGCCTGCATACAGCAAAGGACCTTTGTCCTTTGATGCTTTGGAACTAGCCAAGGCTCTTCTCTCCAAGGTCAAATTTTAAAACTACTAGATTAATTTATTTTACTTGCCATGCGTTTTTGAATTTGTTGTCTTGTGCTGCAGCTGAAAGATAATCAAATCACCTCCTTCCTAGTTAATGTTCGTGAAGGCGAAAAGAGGCTAACTGGTAAAGAAAAACTTAATGACATGAACTCTCTATTGCATTCTTTTTGATCATTCTACTTTTGTTTTCAAGTGGTCTTTTCCTACAAAGCTACAATACTACGGTGATCGATACACTACCGGTGTTGAGAGTTTTAGACCTAGTTGGATACTAACTTTCAAGACTTATGCAAATACAACATCATTTCTCAGTCTAAACAATGTTATAAATATTATTTAGGTAAAGATTTCATCAAGTTAGTAGAATCAGCTCTATCCAAGGACATCCCACTATTTCAAGCTAAAGGTAGCTTTGTGACCCTCTTGTCTTTTTTTTTTTTTTTTCCTTATCCATGTGACTACCTCTTAATAATTAGTGGGATATATAGTTCTAACTTCATTGGATTATTATGTCTTTTTCAGGTGGTGATCTTCAAAAAAAGTACAAGAGCTTTTTATGGGGAAAATTCGAAGAACTGCCAGAGGAATTCTCATTCTGAGATTGTTGAATTACATGCCCCCACATTGCTTGGTGAGTTTTATATTTGCTTGCTGCTCTCCTGTTGGTTTATCATTAACAAAGCCATGAAAGGAGAATATCCATGGCATCAGTGGCAAAGTGTAGTGTAGATATGGATCATGTTTATCATTCTTGCTGCTGCAAGGCCTCATTTCTCTTCTGCTTCATCATCAGCATGGCATGAGCACTTGACAATAAAGTATATGCTAGAATCGCCATTTCAAGTAGTTGCCTTTATCCTTTGCTCCTGGATTAACAGTCAATGGCACTTGACAATATGGGATATAGAAAAAAGAAGGTCAAAAGGAGGTAAGCCTGAGAGAGAGGAAGCATAAAAATGAACAATACATAAAAAGTTAGTGATATGAAATTGGCAGAAGAAGAGAAGAAACAAACTGAGAGAGACAATGTGGATTGTTTGTAACTTAGTACTGAAATGTGCTGTGCTGGTGTAAGGCATTTGGCATTGTTTTTGTTTAAAAAAAGAATTAGAAAAAAAAAAACACTTGATTTTAGTGATAATGGTATCCAAGCTCGCAGGTTTGCTGTGGTTTTCTTTTCTGCATACAAACGACACTGCAGCCCCACCATCATTAAAAAAGCCAAAGAGAGTTTTGTGCTTATTTTTGGAGCAAACCTGAAGAAAGGTGGCAGAGGGAAAGTCAGCAGAATGATAAGTTAATAGAGTAGAGAAGGGGACACTACAACCAACCAAACATAATCATGTGGAATCCCCCATCTTATAATACATAATAATGGAAATGGGTCCTGTTTCTGTTGGAGTTCCTGTTTAGGTTTTGTTGGTTTCGGAACTTGTCAAAACCAACAATAAAGAGGACAAGCTGGCTCTCTTTTTGAGTCTCCAATCTCCACTTGAAAGAATGACAATGTTTTGGGGCCCTCTTCAACTTCTCCTGTGAGTGTTTCTCTGCAAATAATTTTGAGTACTCTTCAATAATTCTTATTGTTCTTTACTAATTACTCAGATTGGTATATGTACAAAACTACACTAGCTGTTGTCCTTGTTGCTTTGCTTTCTTTCCGTTTCCTCCAATTTGTACCTAATAAATGTTATTAACTTGGATTGTTCAACACATAATGTGTTGAAAATCTCAACATTTGCATTCGGGTTTATGACCACCATAAACATCAATTTGATGGCTCACACTATTTAATATAAATTTATTCCAACTCTTTTCATATATTTATATATATATATATATATATATATTTTTTTTTTCTAGTTTATAGAGCTTTTGTTATTTATAGTTCAAAATTCAAACAAGGGTATTACTTGGATTTGGATGAGATGAGTATATTGTGTTTATTATTATATAAAACGAAAAGGGTCCTACTCATAGGCCAGTGATAGATTTCAACAGGTTAACCTTTCTATAACATCAATAATGCTACTAAATAATTCCTAGTTGTTAATCATGAACTACTGCATCATCCGTCGCTGTTCATCCAATTAATTGAATTAAATTTAAGTTAGTCCTCACTTGCTGGAAACGGAGACTTTATTTATTACAATTGATGGAGTCGTCCTAACTGAATTATTCAATTAAATTACTCTTCTATTTAAAAGAAAAGAAAAGAAGGAAGTGATAATGATGCTTTCCAAATACTATTGCCATTGGATAAGTCTCAAATGATTAAGATTTTAGAATCAATTTAACAGAAAACCTTGATATTTCATTATATTATTCAAGAACTTTTATCATCTTCATATACATTATCGTCTTTTCGCCGGAAGATGCCATGCTATGGTTATATAATATAATATAGATATACAGATACGGTAGCTTAACCAAATGGAAAAGTTAGTGGAAAGCCTGTTTATTTATATAGGAAAATGTGGAATTTTCTGCCCACGTAGGACCCCTTAATAAATAAAAACCATATAAAGAAGTTAATAGTGTTATTAAACAGTAGCTTAAAAATAACAATAATAATAAAAAAGTAAAGAGGAGGGTGTCATAATCTGATCATTCAATGTTGAAATGCAGAAAAGGAAATCCAGACAGCAGATAGCTGTTGTATGGCTGGCAAGGGTTCAAGGACAAAGGCCAGAGGGACCTTTGCTTGCTTCCTTGGTGGTCGGCTGCCAATTTTCAGGGCTTGCTTAATTTTAGGTTGTTAACCAAACAGGGTCCAGCTTGCAAGCTTCAAGAATGACCATACCAAGTGACCGACCCATGTTCCTGTGCTTGGACAAACCCAAAACTTGCATATTAATTTACATTACAAAATTCTAATTTGAGAAATCAAAGAGAAACCCCCATATAAGATAATTGAACGAATGAATATGATACGCTATTTATGGTAAATGTTGCAATTATAGGATGATGACTAAATTTAAGATGTCAAAATGAAAGGCATAAAAAGAGAGAGAGAGGGGCATCCCATGTCATCTTTAAGGTTCACGTGCCAAACTGTCAATAAATAATATGTTTACCTAATACCAAATTATCACCTTCAAGTTGACCTCATTTATGGGTCTCACTCGTCCCTCCACCAAATATTATCTAATGTATTATTTAGATGTTCTGTCATCTCTCTCTCTCTCTCTCTATATATATATATATCACAGACTCAGCGCAACAAGTCAAAGCACCAGAAGACCAAACTCTCTTCTAGATCCCATTGAGAATTCAGAAGATGAAAAGTCTGTTTTCCCTTTCACCCCAACCTTTGTCATAACTCCTACCTTTACACCTATATCTACTATCCCTACCCCTTAAATGCTCTTCATTATGTATTTCTCTGTATAAATACCAACAACCTCCCTCACATTTTGTTTTCACTCTGAAACTCGAACCCATTTCCCAGTTTTGGTTTCTACTGAGCTGCTGCAACCTTTTAACATGGCTCCTGCCTCTCTCGGTCAAACATGTGGGACTGTGTGCGTCATGGACGCCTCTGGACGCCTGGGCTCAACTCTGGTGCACCGCCTCCTTCAAAGAGGCTACACTGTTCATGCGGCGCTACAAACCCATGGTTTGCTTTCTTTCCTTTTCTTCTTCTGAGTTTCATTCCTTGCTGTTGCAATTGGGAAAGTATTAGATTGTGTTTGTTGTTGTTGTTATGTGATAGTTAATTCTGGCATGTGATTTGATTTAAGCTGCTGCATCTAATAATTCATTGTCTTGGATGTTGGATAGAAGGAACTTGGGGGGTTAATGTTATAATAGACAATAAAGCAATAAACTTGAATAGCTGTGTTGAGTCAGGAAATTATGAGAAATTGTAAGATCCAAGCAAGCAAAGTAAGAAATTGGTAATTGTGGGATATGCAGGTGAATGGGAAAGCATACGAGGGTTGGCATGCAAGAACAAAAGATTGAGGGTATTCCATTCAGACCCTCTGGACTACCACAGCATAATGGATGCATTGAAGGGATGCAGTGGCTTGTTTTACTGCTTTGAGCCTCCATCTGATCAGCCTTCCTATGATGTATGTGCCCTGATCTATATGCCCCCTTTTTTTTTTTTTTTTTGATAAAAGTGAAATGCAGTGAAAATGAGTGTTCTGAAAATGGGTGGTGTAGGAATTCATGGCAGAGGTAGAGGTGAGAGCGGCTCACAACGTGCTAGAAGCGTGTGCACAGACCGATTCCATTCAAAAAGTGGTCTTTACGTCCTCTGTCACTGCTGTTCTTTGGAGGGATGAAGCTGACAATGCGACGCCGTCTTGCGATGTCGACGAAAGAAATTGGAGCGATGTCAACCTCTGTAAGAAGTTCAAGGTACCAAACTACCAACTCTTTTTCTCTGTTGTTTTTTCTTTGTTTATTTTTACTATATTACAATGCCCAAACAAAACTAACATGTGGAATTATTGATCAGCTGTGGCACGCTCTGTCAAAGACTCTGGCAGAGAAGACAGCGTGGGCACTGGCAATGGATCGAGGATTGAACATGGTGTCCATCAATGGAGGGTTGCTGATGGGCCCAGAACTAAGCATCGCCAACCCCTATCTCAAAGGAGCGGCTGAGATGTATGAGAACGGAGTATTCGTCACCGTCGACCTCAAATTCATCGTCGATGCACACATTTGTGTCTTCGAAGACATATCATCCTACGGACGATATCTTTCCTTCAACAACGTCATCAACTGCAACAGAGATGCTCTTCAGCTTGCCCACATGCTATCTCAGTCCTCCTCCACAACCCCCCTTCCTCTTCCTCATACCCAGAGGTAATAAATTAACTCTGCTTCCCATTTCTTTCTTCTTTCTACTTTCTTCTTTCTACTTTGTGCTCGACTCGACTAATATAACAAAATAATAATGAAAAAAAACCCTTTTTTTTTTCTTACAGTGTGAGCGTGGAGGATACAAGAGTCTACCAGCAGAGAATAAGCAACAAGAAACTAAACAAACTCATGGTAGACTTCGATGCCAGGCTTCAGCTTCAAGTTAATTAACCATTTTTTCTCCTCTTCAGTTTTGTACGTTTAGTATCATCTTCATCTCAGGGTTAATATATATAATTATTACAATGTAATATTGTAAAAGGGCAGCAGCTTATTATTACCCAATTGCATATTACATCTAGTTTTTGTTATAGATTCTGCATTGTGAATTTGTTGTGAAGAAGAAGTGAACCGTCATTCTTTCTCAATCAAATTGGATCCTGAGATTATATTATGAATCCCATTTCTTGCTAAACCATACGGTACTTTATTTTATTTTTTATTTTTTTGGAATATGGCACCTGAAAGAGCTAAAGTTGCAAAATAGAATCAAGCCTATGAGCTTTTCTAGCTGCTACGAGGTCTAACCGTCCCATGCTTGCTGCATATGCCCATTTGACCTAGAAGATGCTAAAATGAAACTTATAAATAAAAGCCCGTTGCCACAAGGAAGGGGTTCAGAGCATGGAAACTAAAGCCCCATCCGGCCAATGCTGATGCAGTAGCAAGAGCTGTGTAATACTGCTTCCTCTATCACTTCAACCATCTTGTACTAGTGGAAATAAACAGCAAACCAGAAAAAGAGGGCCAAATATTCTTTACAGGATAAATGGATTTTAGTATTTTTGAAATATTTTTAAATTTAAAGTATATTACATAAAACTTCCAATTTATATTTTGTTACAATAAGCTTTCAAATTTCAAATGTATAATATCTAATTTATATTTTGTGCAACATTAGACCCTCGCTATAATTTTACAAACAGATAATAAACAACGTCAACTCTTTTCACTTTCTCACGTGTCTGTCCACCTATCTAAAACCATCCAGCCATAAGAATCTCATGCAAGATAAAGTGAAAGCAGATGATGCCACAGTTTCGAAACAAAATGGAGCCTTTTATTGCTTTTTCCAAAAAAAAAAAACCTCAACCAAAACTCACGTTCCTTCTCACTTGGACATAAGAATCTCACTTCTTTCTTATTTAAAAGAATCCAACCAAAACTCTCTTTTTTTATCATAAGTATAAAAATTGGAACTTGAACATTAACTTTGTGAATTTTGAGTAATGCTGAAACTTATTTACCGATTAATGTTTAATTTTTAATGGTTTTAATGCAGAACAAATATACATAGAGAGCCTAATGTATAAGTTTATCAAACTAAAAGGTACTAAAATTTTAGAGATGACCTAATATGACACAGAATATAAATTGAATGCTTAATATGATAAACTTGAAAATTGACGATCTAATGTGCAAGTTTATCAAACTACAAGGTATTAATGTGCATTTATCCATTCTTTTAACTTCATTTTTTTTTTTTTTTATGAATAAGCAATCCATATTACAGGAAATTTCCATTGCATATATACAAAAGGTTTTTATAACATAGACAACAATACAGATGTAGTTACAAAAAGAAATTCCAACTTGTAACCATGTAAGATGCACCCAACACAGGCATCTCTAGGCACTCAGAGACAGAGAGATAATCGAAGATAGCTTAAACTTACGCACTTTGGTAGAATTCTCAGGCTGAAAGAGAACCTCCGTACTTGATCTTACATTTACTTCCTTCCAGTCAGAAGCTGAAGCACCTTCACTTCGATAATCTCGAGGAGAGTAGAAAACTTGTAGTCTCGAAGGGGCTGCCAATTTTGGTGGAACATTCAAGAGAAATTTCACAAGTTAGAACAAACCATTATAATGTATTTGAGTAAGCACACAGAATTAGAATAGACTGCTTTCACTACGTATTCAAAAAGGGAAAGGGCTGTTATAGCTTTGTGGATTACCTAACCCGAACATACTTGTCTTCTGGATAACTAAACGGCTAACTTTTGATCTTTTGACATTTCTCAAAGCCTGAATATCTTCTTGCTTTCCTTTGAATTCAAGAAATTCCCCAAGAATATATTTATTACCTTTAACCTCCAATCTGCAGGCCAATCAAGAAATAAGCTCTTCCCCAAGTGAAAACCATTTACAGAACCATAAAAAACAAAATAAAAGAAAAAAAAAATCCAAAAACTAAAAGTAAAAATCAAGCATGCAAATGGACAATAAATCCGACAGCTTAATTATTCTTGGTTCCAACTTCTATGTGGGCAGAATCTATTGAAAGCCAGCCCAATAACAGACTCTGTCCAAGATCGCTGAATGTCAATACAGAATCAGTAAACTATAAAAGCATAGATATCAACGAACCTATCCCACATTGGAGCTGTGCTAAGATTGAAATTGAGTTTCTGCTGTATAGATTCTTCCATCTCTTTCTTTCCACCGCGGAAGGCACCCTTAATCCAACCAGAAAACATACTTTTTGGTTCTGGTTTCAGTTGTGACCACTGGTCATATGTAATGACTTCTGGTGGAAAATTGCTTGAATGAATGGAACTGCATAAGATATTTATTAAAAGTAAATAAATAATATTAGCATAAAGGTTTGCAATTATCTCTAAAAAAAGGCAAACTTACCACTTATTTATCATAAAATTATTAGATATTCAGTACATATGAAGTGATTTAGAATCTCATTTAGGTGGCTTGATCTGTAAACCTTATGGCTCACTTCCAATTTAAAAACAACTATGACAGAGAAATTTATTATTGCATTTTCTTCCTTCTACAATGAACTTTCTAAGTATGTCTTAAAATGCTTTATATACTTCAAAACATTCAGTTCTTGAAATCCCTTAAAGAAAAATTCTGCAAAGACTCCAGAACCAAATACTAACAGAAGAATGCAGAATTGTGTCAATCACACAAAGAAATTTCCTGGCATACCATACAAATACAATCTAAATAACAAAGTTGCTAACAGTAAGCCTATTTCAGCCAGATCTCACATCAAATATTACATCCCTAACTTCAACTAAATAGTTCAGAGCCATTCACTGTAGTAAGAAGCTGAAGAGCACAAAAAAAGGAGCCTGAGTGCTCTACATAAAGAGCAACATAGTTGTAAAATAAATAATGAAAAAGGAGCCTGGTGCAATGCAAGGACCTTCAGTTTTCAGGGATATGTCATCATACTTAACAAGTCGAGGCACATGGATTAATCCAATATGATAGGGAAAACAAAACAAAAACAAAACAAAAAAGAGATCTAAAGCTTCAAAGTATAATAAGTTTCTAATAAAAGGAAGTAAAATAGGACAGCTTAAGGAGAAAAATAAAGAAAGAGATCAATTAAAAGGTCTACAACTAGCAGTGGGTATTGTAACCTTGCACAGGCACAGAGCTCTTCAATACGGAGTGGAGGAAAGGCAGAAAAAAGTAGAAGGGTCAAACAGTAGAAGCATCCAAACCACAAACAAAAATGAAGAACTTTCACTACCACCTATCTTTCCTGGTGCTTGTAGAAGCACCATCAATTACTCATTACCAATAAAAGCTATCATTGATCACCAGCAACAGAAGTGGAACTTGCAATGACTAAGTAAAGTTAAAATAAAGAAATAAAGCACAAAACCACACATCAAAAACTGGCAATTTTGTTGGTCAATTAAGCACCACATAGAAAATGAAATAGTAAACAATTGTACTGCTTTAAAATAAAATCAAAACATACCAACATTTTGGATTGGGAAGTACAACTTTGCAAGACAAAAATCCTTCTGGCAAAGCAACTCCCCTTTGTTCGAGATATGATTCAAGAATTGAAGCTTGTTCTTTAGTTTCTGCAACCTGACATTACACGATGAAAGAAATGGTAACACCGAAGTAGTAGATAAAGTTTGACAACCTGCTCTTGATAAACTATAAATTTCCGTGAAGGTATCACAAAGCTGTCCTAACATACTATAAAGTCGAAGACTTTCCATCAATTTTTGGCAATTAACATGTGGGAAGCGTAAAGACAAAAATTATCCATTTGATGGTAACTTACTGGATTAGGATGACGTTCTGTTTTATGACTGCCCTCCCAAACCCAGGTTCCATTCGCATTGATTGATAAAAATCCTGAGAGGTTCTTGACTGATATCACCACTGCCTCCCTTTTACCAGAAACATGGAATGGAGCAATAATGAGATTAAAAAAAAAAAGAATATTAAATATTGTCTAACCTATTATGGTTATGCAAAATCTCTATGCGATTCTAGTTTATGTCAAACAACTCAACCAAGCCAATAAGTTTTGTGAAGCCAGCAGAAAGAATTATCCAATTATGATGTGTATAAATACTATATTTTGTGACTTCAAGATTCATGACCATTAGACCCAGGGATCCACAGGTGAGGTTATAATAACATCAACATGGTGCAAAGCTTAAACTTGTTTACCCTTTGGTGACCAGAACCACATCGATATTCTGTCGCGTACCAGTATCAGGATCCGGTATCCGAAGCCCCACATACGCCTTTCCACCATAAAGCTTTTCAAGTCTAAAAACATAAACAAACATATAAAACCGTCCCAAGCAATTAAGAAGGAAAACAAGATAAGGTAAGAATTTTTTTATTTTTTTTATAAACCTCCTGTTGTTTTCCCGCATTTTCTCCAGGAACATAAAGAGAAAAGAGCGCAAAGTCTGGATCTTTGTATGGTAGAAAATAAAGTTAGAGAAAATGAAGTAGTGGGTTTGGGGGCGAGAAAGTTGCATTACCTATCGGCGACAGAGAAAATAGCATTAAAATGGGAGTTGTCGAGCTCCAAAAGGTCATCGTCGGAGAAGAAGCGCCTAAACAATTTGTAAATGAAGAGACCGCAGAAGATCTCCAACCACATGATTGGTTGCGGCTTTTTGTTTGGGTCCGGAGAAAACGAACGATGAAATTCTCGGTGCTGAAGAAAAGCTCTTTCCTAAGATACTTGCACTTGCAGTCGAAGAAAAGGGAGGGAGATGGCAAGATATTCCCTGAATTTCTTACACAAATTTTCTGAGAAACTGAAGTGGACGAAGAAAAAGAAGAAAGAATTTATTTTTAATTTTAATTTTAATTTTAATTAAATTAAAATTTCATGCAAGATTTTCTGACCAACATTAGATCCAGTCCTCTCATGAAGCTTAACAACTAAGCTAAAAAACCTTTTACCAAAAAACAAAAAAACAAAAAAGAAATACTAAGCTAAAATATCCTTTCTTGCTTCCTTTTATTTTATTTTTCATTTTTATATTTTTTTATATTTAGTGACGTAAAAAAGAAAAAAAAAACTTCGACTATGTTAATGTTATTTTGGCATTCCAAACCCAAATACAACACCTGAAACTGAAGATAAAACTGTATAAAGTCTTTGAAATTTGATTTTTAAAAGTATTGTTCACCTGTTTATACTATGGTTCGTCATTATAAACCGTTTCGAACGATTAACACACTGAAAATTGCAAGCTTTATCTTATTTTTGAGCAATGAAAAGAAAATGGCAGTAGGTTAGTAGATTGGCAAATTGGGTCCAATCCATTCCATATCAGAATAGAGAGTTCGCATCCCCATAACAATTTACAACTCATAATATTTATAAATTAAGTTGCCGCTATAAAATGTCTCAATTGCACATAATCCAATATCACCATCAAAGAACACAAAAAAAATAAAGAAAAAGATAGGAAAAAGATAAAAGAAATTTGCTTTTAGGTGCATTTCGTACCAAATAGGAACCATCTTTCCATAAAAGCAAACATATTGAATCATTTTCCACACTGCACCCCTCTTTTTAATAGCACTATGCTTTTAAAATATCAAGTTTTGGTTATTTTTTATGAACCAAATTCCAGAGTAATATTATATTGGGTAGGGGTAGGCAAAACCGAATTAAAGTGATCAAACCGAATTAAATTGTTGCTTTTGGTTCGGTTTGATTTGTAAAAGATAATAGTTTGATTTAGTTTACTATGTTAAAAACCGCCATTAATGGTTTGGTTTGCAATTTGAATAATTTTTAGACCAGACCAAACTGTAAACTGCACTTAATATTATATATATTTATAATATTTTTTATTATTAATAATATATGTAACTAATATATATTTTTAATTTTTAGTTTAGATTGTAATATTTTATTTTAATTTAGATTTTAAATTGTAATATTTTTAATTTGAATTTAGTACTGTAATATTAAAATTAGTTTAAATTTTGAACTATAAAATTAAATTTTAGTTTTGTAATTATTTTGGACTGTAAAATTGAATGTCGCAGTCTAAACCATTAAACCAAACCAGACCAAACCGTTTATGAATAGTTTAGTTTGAATGGTCCTAATGGTTTGTTGTTAAGCTAAACCGACATTTATAATTTAGTCTGAATTTTTATAAAAAACCAGACAAAAATAGACCACGCCCACCCATATTAGGACTCACATTATACATGCGACTTATCTTTTCTGTTGGGCAGGCACATGGAAGGTCAAAAAAAAAAAAAAAAAAACTCCCAAAGCAAGAGTTAAACCTTAGTGTTTAAAAAACCAGCACATTCTTTTGGTAATTAGTAATTGCATACAAACACTATCATTGCAAAGGGTAGGGCAGACCTTGGAAAACTCGAGCAACCCTGTGCATCAGTGGGCATGCTCTTAGGCTAATCCATAGATAATTATCATATTTTAATACCAATTTCAACTCCTTGTTATAGGTCCACACCTTTTGACTAAAAGTTGCTGGTTAATCCAGATGCAGCTACGAATTTGTAAGACACAGTCGGGATTTCTTCAGTTCATACAACTTCCATACAGGATCAAGCTGGATGCTGTATTTGATGTTTCAAGTCGGTTGAATTTTGACAAATATAAATTTGAAATGAAAGGAAAAAAAAAAAAANAAAAAAAAAAAAAAAAAAAAAAGAGTTCTTTCATGTTCCATTGCATTCCTTAAGCAGGAAATTGCGGTAGATTACATTTTTTGCTGCTTTGTAACAAATAACAATGATTTATCCATTTAAAATAGATAAAAACCCATCGAAAACAATATCAAGTTGTCACTCCTTTTCACAAAATCTAGATAAGAAGGCAAGGAAAAAAAAATTAAGGGGCGGAAGAAAAATCTCCATCGCATTACAAGATAAAGCCCAACATGAGGAACCACATTGGGGGTAATAAAATGAAAATAGAAACCCTACTGATGATACAATCCTCTTCAATTTTTAGACCTATTCTGGACCCCAAAAAAAAAAAATTATAATAATAACAAAAGCAAACACATTTAGGTGATATTATACCTGCCTGCTAGTTGGACAAAAGTCAGGCCAAAGTGATTTTTTTCACTATTTCTGGTTGCTGCCACCCTTCTTCTTGAGTAGGCTTCCAAACTTGCGGAGTAAAGGCTTCTTCTTCTTTTGCTGCAGCTGCTTTGTAGGTGAGCCTCCACCATCATTGTTTTCTGTTGAAGATACTCCATTTAACTGATCAAAGCCCTCAACAGCCTCCACTTTCGCATCCACTTCCTCTTCGAAGGATTCCTGCTCTGGTTCTCTCTCTGGTGAGAACTCTTTCTTTTCAATCTTGCAGTTCTCCCACATCTTATATTCTACTTCTACTGAATCATCTTCTTTCCCTTTGTTCCCATCTTCTTTTGTTTTCCCATTGAAAGCCTCAGATTTGGCAGAACCCAAATGGTTGGCATCGTCTTTCAAAACAGTACTCTCTTGCTGTAAATTATCTATTTTGGGTTCCTCATCTTGATGTGGTGGAAGCTCCATTCTAGGTTTCTCATCTTTTCCATGTCCATTCTCTTCAGAGAACTCAACAATCTTAGGAAGCAAATCATACTCCTTTTCACTGTCTGTCAGCTCACCATTTTCCTCAGTTTGCTTCTTCTTGGTCATAGCTTCTTCAAGCAACTTGGACAATTCTTCGACCTTCTTCAGAGATGTAGCTTCCTTTGTTCGGAGCTCCTCATTTTCTTGAATAATATTCTGCAACTCATTTTCTTTGTCCAGTAAACTCTCCTTCAATTTCATGCTCTCAGTCTTAGCTTCTGCAAGAGCTTCCTGCAAGTATATCACTTCGGATTCAACTTCCTTCAGGCTATCCTTCAACTGGGCTTCTTCCTCCTTCATAGTACAAGCTTCTTCCTCAGTTTGTTTGAGCAAATTCACCAGCCTATTTATTTCTTTTCCCATAGAAGAGCTCTCTTCTTCCGATTGCTTTACACAACGCATCATATGAAGTTCTTTTTCCTCCCACTCAGCCTTGGAACTTTGGAATTTGGTCTTGGATTGTTCAATAGAATTTGTAAGAATATCTATCTCATGTTTTGCATCAAGAAGCATGCTTTCGTACTTTTCATTTGTTGCTTTCACAACCAATTTCAGATCTTCTATCTGGGACTCGTAACTATCATGCTCAGCTTGAACTGATAAAAGCTTCTCTTTAGCTTCCCGTGCTTCTGCAGAGACTTCATGTAAGGCTGAAGCTAAGCTTTCCATTGCCTTTTTGCTTTTCTCTTCTTCATCCCTGGAAATTTCCAACTCATTAATGATTTTGTTTTTCTCTTCTAATAGGGTTTGAACACTAGAAGCTGCAAGTTTCTCATTATTCAAGGCCTGGGTCTTCTCATCTTTCACAGTTTCCAACTCAGACTTCAGTGACTGAACCATTTTTTCCATTTCAGAAGTTCCTTTATTAGCAATATCAACATGATGTTCCAATTCTTCAATATCCCCTTTCTGACGCCCAATTGTAATTTCCAACAGACCTACCTTTTCTTTAAGAGAGGAAATTTCGGATTCTGCATCATGCAACAAATCATTGTTTCCCTCAAGTTGTTTTAATACTGAATCCAATGATTCTGATGCAGATCTCTCCAATTTATTTGCTTCCTCAACTCGCATCTCTAACTCCTCAACCTTGTGTTTCCACTCTTCAACCAAACTATGTGCATAGGATTCAGCCATTTTTGCAGCTTCTAGCTCCACATTCAGCTGTTCAATGGAAGCCTCTTTCTCTATTGATTTCTCCTCATACGTTTTTGCTTTTTCGAGTTCTTGTCTTAGAGATTCCATCTCTGCATTCAGTTTCAACACCATCTTACTGTTTTCATTAGCCTCTGTCTCAAGCTTTGTATCAAGCAAGGCCTTCAACCGGATCAATTCAGCCGATAGAATCTCCACCTTTTCAGCATGAATCTCAGCAATCTTAGTTGCATCATCAGCATGGCTGAGAGCCTGGTTCTTTGCATCACATGTCATGGCCAATTCTTGCTTCACCCTTTGAAGGTCCTGAGTAGCAGAGAGAAGAGCAGCCACATCAAGTCCATGCTGGTTCCTCACAGCTTCTAGCTCTTTTTGCCATTCGTCTTCCTTCTTTTGGGCTGACTCAATTCCCGCCTGCTCCAATTCGACAGCCCGGAACTTCTCAATTTCAGAATTGTCTTCAGCTCGTTTTTGAGCCACCAAAGCTTCTCTGAGCTTCTCATTTGCCTCTTCAGCTATTCTTTGGGCTTCTTTCAATTCATCAATTGCTTTTTCTTTCTCCTTCTCAACCAAAACTATCTGTTCCTTGGCTTTCTTTAGATCTTCCTGAACAAGAGTCAATTGAGACTGCAATTCTGATCCCTTTGCAATTCGTGTCGGTTGTTTCTGAAATCAAGAAAGTTAACAATGCAGATGAAAAGAAAATAAAAATAAAAAAGCGATATGTCGCTTGTTTGCAAACATATAAAATACAATTAAGGCATAAAATAAATGCACCAGTCCTTTTCCAAAGGCCAATTTTTCAAAGATTTCTACAGAAGCAGTCCCCCAGAGAAGTTATAGTGAATCTTAAAGGATTTAGTTTTCATTCTCCATCTAGTCTAATAAGCAGACAAATAAATAATTGCCATCTATATATATATATATATATATANTATATATATATATATCTATCTATCTATCTATCTATCTATGGAAACGTCAGGAGAAATCGGGTATGAACCATTGAGAGTAGAAAATTAACGAAAAATGGATTTTGCTAAGACTTACTTCAGGTGGGGTGGTGAGTTTCGGTGATCGACGCTCAATGCTTGGTTTGGAGGCAACAGACCGCGGCGACCGATCGATGGAAAGCCGAGAACTTTGCAAAGGAGACGGTGAATCAGATTCTGATTTAGCAACTCCAACTCCCCTACTTAATTTACTAACTCTAGGGGTTGCTGGCGATGCTTTATTAGGAGTCGCCGGAGATGCTTTGTTGGGAGTTTCGGATAAAGAAGATCTGTTTCAAGTTGACAACTTCCATGATTACAGTCACCATATGTATTATAAGCACAACCCATGTCCATAAATTCAAAAAGGTACCAAATTTGAGATGGATCTATGTCCAAAATTATAAATTTTATGCACACGTTTAGCATCAAAAACGGTATCAAATCACACACACACAGAGTCAGAGTAAAATATGTCATTGAAATTATATCAAATTCAATCTGCACCATTTAACTGATATGTAGAACCACGGTTGGGAAAACGAAGAAAAATTCATGCGCAAAGCCGAATCAAAAACGTAGAAAGACGAAAGAAAGAGAGAATTCAGACAAATTATTTTTCTTGAACTGAAAAAAAAAAAAAGGCAAGAAACCCTAACGGATATCATAAAAAGCAGATCTATCCCACTAATAAGGAAATTAGGAGGAATCCAAATTAGCATCAGTCCATGAAGGAAGAGAAGCAGATCTCTGTCCACAAACACACACTCACACAAACAGAGAAACAGAGAAGACAGAGAGAGGGTGGACTTACTTAGACTTGGAAGCCATGGGGGTGGTGATGATGGTGGTGGAAAGTGGATATTGTAGTGGAGCACTAGGAAAAATGTGTGCTTTGAAGAAGTTTAGTTTCTCAAAATGGCAAGGTTGCTAAAATGGTGACATTGCAGTTGTAAATAGCATATAATGAGAAAGGGGAAATTTTCAGATCAAAGATATTGACATTAATAACTTTCCTTGTTTTCTTTGTTTCTTGAGAAACAAAAGAGCATCATCAGTTTGAAGGAGAAGCAAAAGAGAAAGAAAGAATTTTTACACGAGAGAAACCAAATTATTTGGGTTTGTTTTCCTGTCTCGCAAGTGGCCACACCCCACTATTACACAGAACACAACTCAACCTGTAGTTGGACTTGGACCCTTTTCTCTCTCTTCTCTTCTATTCTTTTCTTTTCCTTCCTCACTCCTCGGCGCATGTATATTTCAGGTAACACTGGCGGGGGCAAGTGAATGTACAAAAGTACCCCTACCTATCTCTTTAACCTGTTAAAGGTATGATAAGGTAACTTTTTCAGAGGCAAAGACCTCTCTATCTACCATGCTGACCCTGCTTTTCGGGAAAGAAGATTTGAATCTTCAAGATTTTTTTCTTTTTCTTTTTCTTTTTTTTTTCAGTTTCTTTTGTTAACAACGATTAATAAACATAACACACAAAATTAAGAAACAACAGCAACCATAGCAGTTGCTAAAACAAATTGAATAGTTTGGATTTTGGCTTTTATGCAAAAAGTAATATCTTGCTTACTAAAATTAATGATCCAAACACCTAAATTTTTATATTGGCTTATAAAGTTATATCCTTGTTGAAAAATGTTATCTGTACGCTTGGTGCTCCATCATCAATTAAATCTACATGCTAGCTAGGTAACAACTTTTATTAATTAAATTTTTTAATAAATTTCACTGTGATGATTATTAACGGTCTCACACCTCTTTTATATATATTTAAAAAAATGGGTTTCAGTTTGTTTTTGCATTTTAGCCCCTAAAAACAAGCAGAGGGATCAAAATCTAAATTTTGTATATTAAATCTTTATAAACTTCATGCTTTAAATGTCAAAACAAAAGTAGGAGGAGATTTTTGATAACCTTACACATCCTTAATCAGTTTGTAACACGCTCACAAGTCATTTCAGCCAATTGAAATGGACTTGGCTCAGCATATAAATGGCATCATGAATTGGACCACCCAAATTAATTGAACTTTAAGATTTTTATAAAGACATGGGAGATGCGGTTGAGCCTATACATATATATAGGTTCTCACTGGGGACAGTGTGGGACAATTAGCTAGAAGAATGTATGTCTTTTTGTGTGTATGTATAAATTGTATATAGGTGTGGATGAAATTAATGTAAAACAATATATTCAGAAACCGGTTGCATGTAGGCTTACTTGGCGTAACAAATAATGTTCAAATTCGATTGGATATGGTAAAGATATACCTTTTGGATGGTGGGAAGCTGACTAGCAACCAACAAACTTTCCTTTTTGCCTCAAGGTGTGGCAGGTTGATCGAAATTATATCAGGCTATAATAACATTAGGTGAGATTTCACCTTAGATTAAAAAATAAAATAAAAAATGTACTTATTAATTATTTTCATTAACTTGATTGATGCTTCCCATGGGAGGCTTTTAACCCGTTTTTGGAATTTTTTATTTTATCAAACACCCGTTTTTGGAATTCAGTGCATCTTGGCTGTCTGTGCACATAATTATCATGAAAGCCACCAAATGGATTAACTGGAAAATGATTAGGAGTTGGAAACGTATTGAAAGTAGTCTCAGAGTATCACATGGTCGCCCAATGTTTAGCCAGCCATGGAATTTTGTTCTACCTCTAACCTCAAACGAAATAAAATAATCCAGATCTATATATAGCCATGGAAATTTCCAAATTATTTCATAAATAAATTTGAGCTGGAACTTTATGTCCTGATGGAGAAAATTATGACAGATTAAAGAAATTAGAATGATGCATTGTTTGAGTGAAGATTAGCCAAAGATTTGAATTTAACCATGAAATGCCATCGCTCTAAGCAAAATAGTGGTCCTACGAGAAGAAACTCTGAAACTGACTTCATCATTGTATCTGTAACTGCAACTGTGTATAAAAACCTCTTGTAATTATTGGGTTTACCCTTAGTTTCCAATCCATTAATATCTATAATTAGTTAGTAAATCAAATTGTCAACCCAAAGATTTTGTGTATGTTTTCATTTGATACATATATATATATATATGTATGTATGTATCTATATATGAAATGAGGAGTAATTGAATTGAAGAGCGTGGAATATGGCATGGTGTGGTTTGAGGTGTGGCATGAATGAATAATAATGTCCAATTCCATTATAGAATATTTTAGATAAATATCCCTGCAGTGCAAAGCCATCAAAGTATAGCAGAAGGGAGGCCATGTGCATGGATCCTCTTAAAACAATTGGTCCAATGGTTTTGGGGTCCACATATGTTGGCAAATAATGCTTTTCCTTAAATAATATTTTCTTTTTTTTTAAATAAAAGAGAATATTAAAGAAAAGAAAAAAATGATGGAAGAAGTGATAATTCAACTCTTAAAAATCAAAATACAAAAAATGCAATGCATCAAGTGCCACTTGTTTTCAAATTTGAGCCAAAAAAAAACCCTTCGACTACCATACTACATGCATTCTAAAGCAATGCCAATTTTTCCATTTTCCACAATCTCTCTCTCTCTCTATATATATATATATGTGTGTGTGTGTGTGTGTGCGCGCGCGCGCTTTTTACCATATTTATTTCAATGCAACGTGCGGCGATGCTTCCATTTCTGTATAAAGGTGGGTCAGTAGGATGGCATTGAACTAGTTATTGGTAATTTAAGAGGTAAGCTTTGTCAAATGCCTGTGTGCGCACTGTACGAGGATCAGAGTGAATTGAGAGCACAACTCCATATATTCCACCAACACCTAGTAGGAATTCTCTATCTCGAATTATACTAGGAGTTCTTTTCTATTTCTTTTTGTATTGCATTTACACTAAGTCAATGAAAACAGAAAACTTTTTACTTATTGTTTCATATGCATAGAACCAATGATGTTAAAAAACTTCAAACACCTTCAATCCCCTCTGCAATGAGAAGCAACAAGCACAAGGAAACAAAAAAATGTAATAAAATATGTCTGCTATGTCCTGGAATATTTAACACAATAAAAAATTTAGTGTATGGAAATTCACGAACCAATTGGTCAATCCTCAATCTAAAGAAGTTACCATTAATTTATTGATCTATAGTTTAAAATCTTCAAAATGCCTCTGCAATCTAAAGAAGTTACCAGTACTTTTGTCAAGCATCTACCCAACCAATGATGGAAGCTGACAGAAGAAAAATGAAAACAATGAGCCTAATCCAGCTCTCTTTGATTGTACTTTGTTTCATTTGATATAATCCAACTTGAGCAAATCCTTCAAAGCATCAAATAGCCCACCAACAAATAAACCCAATAAATAAAATAATAAGTAGGTAGGTATACGTATTTGATTTTTGGTAAAATGTTGTGAGGAAGTTGCCAGGGTGTTGTTTTTGAAGGAAAAGAAGTGGACGATGATGTGTCAGCGCATATAATCACAACTCACATGCAAACAATGCACCATGTCCCCCCCACATCCACATGTTATGTTTTATAAAATATCTCTTTCTTCATTCATGGCAATACTTGCAAAACTAATAAAAGTCTCTTTCAAGATTCTTATCTACTTTTTTTTTTTTTTGGGGGGGGAATGACAGGGTTCAGCACAACAATCTGTGAATTGTGCAGGGAACTGAATTTGTTGGCGTTGTTGGAGAATGACAGCAATATTTACCATACTAGTTCAAAATCCTAAATCCTTGCAAAAACCAGAAACATATCAGAATCTTCAGTGAAAAATATGATAATTCGAAGTCTCATATGCATGTGGATTTGGGAATCAAATATCCTCTGTGGTAAGTAGTAGCGAAAACAACTGCGACCCACATGGGGACAGGGGAAGGGGATAAAATTGGCAGAAAATGCAAGAAAGAGGAAGCAAAGACAAAGATGTACTAGGCAGAAGCAGCAGAGGCCACCATACTGCATATGCATATATACACATATATATGTTAAATGACAAATCATTAACTCCTTGTATGTGTCAATGCCAGCCTCACTCAAACCCCAACTCTTCAAAATGTACCATCAGCACAGCACCTCATGCGTATCACGCCCCTGTACCAAGATAAGGAAAGCAACGTACGCTTCTTAAAAACTTGTGCATTTTCTTTCTGCACTTTCCCAATTATTCAGGTACTGGTCCCCAACTGGGCCCACATGCTGGGTCACTATCGGCTGGATCAAGACTGTTAGCCCAGCCCACACCCAATTAACTAGACTTGCAACATTTTATTTTCACTCTTCTACCTTTGCTTCATTCTCCACTATAAAATAAAATTATTTCTTTTCAATTGGAGCCACTGCTGTAAAAGTATCTGTCTCTTATTTTTTTCTGTGTGTTTATTTTGAGGTTTTAGAAAGGAGTCTTACTATTAGCGGGGCACTAGGAGCATTATTTTAGAATCACTAAGAGAAACAAAACACATACGCATGATGAGAATATCTATGGGAAAAAGATGAAAATGCAAGGAGACAGCAATTGCTACGTATCAAATACAAGCATCAACTAGAACGGCTAAATTTGATATATCAAGAGAGGAGGTGCATACATATCTACCACGCATTTATTTTCATAGGTTCGGATCCCAAACGAAGAAAAGTATGCTGTTCAATCATCATCATAAGAAACATGGAAACTGGTGGTGCAGCCAGATGCTTCAGGATCTTCAGCCCCACAACAATCATAGAACTTGGCAGCATATGGCGGATCATCTGGGCCCAATTCGTAGTACCTGATACCAACAAAGCCAGAAACCATCAACTAGGAAAATTGTTACTATGAACGGACACCAGATCACTAGTAAGAGGAAACAAGTAGAACCTACAGGGTTAATCTTCATTCTTCAACATACGGCCAAACAGGTAGAAGAACTCAGAAGTTCACTTATAGAACGCTTTCTCTCTCTCCATATATAAATATACACATATATATATATATATATGTATGTATTAACTTATTCGTGTGTCTGTGTTCAAAGCAGAACACCTACCCAGCAGTGATCATATTTCTAGATACGTGTATTTTCATGCTTATTAGCAACAACAGTTAATCATTTTCCATATCTCCATCAAGCTTAGTCCTATGTACTTCTCATCGACTATAGTCAAACCAAAAAAAAAGAAAAAGAAAAAGTGAAAAAGTTAGGACCCCTTCACGGATGACATAACCCATTGCTAATGCGATTGGATTGTTATTGAAGAGTTTTCTAGATGAGACCACTGGTTATCTGTACTGTATGTCTTCAGAAGCTTTGCTATATGTAAATCCACAGTGTAAATATAGCAAGGCCTGGATGGCAATGGAATTTGTTCATTAATTAACTGGCAAAACTCATGTTTCTCAGATAATTTTTTAAGGAAAGGATAGAGAGCATCAAAGACATGGACATTTTTGCAAATCTAAGAAGTTTGAGATGTCAACCTATCATAGAATTTGATAAAAAGCACAGTTTACTCGCTCATTAATTATTACATACTACGGAACCTCTAACAAAAGAACAGAATCACATGGCAATTGAGCATGCATACAGAAAATTAAGTTGCTCAAAAAAGATTGGGATACCAAACTAAATAGAATAGGTAAAATATAACTGAAACAATCGAAGTTAAGAGCAAAGTAAATGATAGTCGGCATTAATTTGTTGTCCCTTCTACAGTTTGCTTTCGCTTAGCCAAAAATAAAAAAATAAATTCAGATAAAAATTACATCTTTTATCAAATAAGAAGGGTCTAACAAATCACTGTACTAAAAAAGAAGAAAGAAAATCAAGAAATGGGTATAAGGGGAAAATGAATCTAGAAATAAGCATCAGCAGAGGAGAGAGGGAGAGGGGAAAGTACCTCTTCTGATCGTCGTGACGGCGACAGACGAAAAAAGAAGGGTGGAATCGACACGAGGAAGAGGTGTTAGAGGAAGGAGTGTAGATTTGTTTACACCTTTTGCAAACTTTTTTATTATTATTATTCAACTGCCCGATATTAGTCTCCATCTTCTTCTCCATATTTGTTTCTGGCTTCTGGCTGGCTTTCCTCTTGCTCTTGCTCTTGCTCTATCCTACCAAACACGCCAAACGGCCTGCCGTTCGTTTGTAAAATTTTATCTTTTTTCTTTCTATCTCTGGCGACGATAACGTAGCCAACTGCTGTCTTGGTGTACTTGTACATGTCTCCACTCTCAACCACTTTTTCCGACCGGCCGCAACATCAATTCATTTAGACCACGTGTGTTTTTTACATGCCAATCGAGTAAACCCTGATTGAATTATTTATTAACCAACTATGTAGCATCATTTTATTGAACAACAAATATGTACTTAATAAAACTAATACTTGTAGCATTGCCAGTTTTAATGGCATCCAAATTTTAATAAAATAAATAGATATATATATATATATATGATTTTTATATGCAAATATTTATTTTCTTTTCAATATTGATTTTGTTCGGGAAGAAGGAAGAACAGCTAAATCACCACAAAATGCATTCATTCATGAATTAATAAATAGCAAACTTATTTAGACACAGGAAATGAAAGATATCACATCACAAAAGAATTCCTTATTTTATTTTTTTATTTTAATAACTTAATTCCCACATATTCCACAAGTGAATAGAACAAATGAAAATTCCACAACCGTTTGACAAGCAAAAAAAAAAGGCGAGCCCTACATAATGAATTTTCTCCAACAGAAGTTACATATAGAAAACATCTACATCATGGGAGAGCCAACTCCAGCTCCATAACTCGAATTCATGGACAAATACCAAATGAAGAATTAAATCTATGCCTGCAAAAAGCTTGCATACTTGGCACCTAGGAAAAGCCTCTGAATACATAATAGTGCATTTTTGGTAACCTCAGCATTCTCATGGATCATCAGTTTCATTACCCGCTCCTTGGCCTTGAGGTCTGTCACTATGATTCGCCCAGCTGGATGGTGCTGGATGAACTGCGAAAGATCAAAGCAAGCAACTGCCAAAGCCCTTGGATCACTGGACGTATCCAAGATTGTAATTAGAACCCTTAGAATCTGCAACAAAAATGTCCCGCATTAGACTTTTGGATTCTCAAGTTTCTCCAACAACTTGTCTAAAAGCTTAAGGCCTTGGCCTTGAGGGTCTGTAACGATTTAGATGCTGCAACTACAACTTCCAAGCAAGCGCAACTCCACTATTCTTAATCCAGACAAAAACAGCAGGTAATTTTTTGCAAATAACCACGCCATAACACCCACAATTACAAAGAAACAAAACAAAACTTTACAGCATGGCCCACATCAGAGTTTAAGTAATCTCTGCATCCAAAATCACATCACATAGTTGTTCATGTTGGGATCACTGACACTGATAGCTATAAAATCTAGGGGAAGACAAAATATATCAAAAGATGAATCACATAAAAAAGAAATGTTCCATGTTAATTTAATTCTTTCAGACACACACACACAACGAAAAAAAAGAGAAGAAGAAGAAAAAAAGAAAAAGACTTAACAAAAAGAGTAAAACAAAAGTCAATAGATTACCTGGAAATCATTCTCTTCAAAGTTGTTAATATTCTCACGCCAGAATATTGTATCTTTGTGCATCGGAGACCAATCCAGATGGCCAAGAAGGACTTCTTGCTTATACTTGTCAAAAGAGCTTAATTTTTTGATTTTATCCTTCAGCCCCACGTCCAGTTGATTCAGAGCTTCCAAAAGATCCTGAGGAAGGTATAATATAAAATCAAATAGAAGAAATGACAGAGGGGGATCACAGTTTAGGCTATACAGTTTAGGTACCCAAAAAAATATTCTTGTATTCAGGCTATACAGTTTAGGTATATGGCTTTTGGGGAATTGGAAGTGGATCACAGTTTTTGAAGGGAAATGACAGAGGGGGAGAGAGAGAGAGAGAGTAAGGGATCAAGAAATGAATAGATAATTATATAAGTAACACCAAAAATATGATACAAAGCCAAACTGAATAGAATTTTGAACTTAAAATGTCTTTATTCTTACACTTCTGCAAAGTCAAGGTAACATTTGATATATAATCAATTTTGTGACAAAAACTACAATCATAAGATGATATTCCTTTTATTTAAATCCATCCAACACCATATCAACAGAAAAAGCAAGTATACAACCATCTAATTCTCTCACCTCATCACTCCATGCTTGTGCTTTCAAACTCTGAACAACTTGT
The DNA here is from genome assembly GCA_003254975.1 of Ochetophila trinervis. Classification (NCBI taxonomy): domain Eukaryota; kingdom Viridiplantae; phylum Streptophyta; class Magnoliopsida; order Rosales; family Rhamnaceae; genus Ochetophila; species Ochetophila trinervis. Next base: position 282,073 of record QANX01001328.1, read on the forward strand.
GGCAGTCCAAGGTCTACCATTTGAGCACCAAACGTTCCTTTAGAGAGCAAATTCCTAAGGGTCAAGACAACAACTCTGACAACCTAGCACAAAATTGCCACACCAACAATATGAGACATGTATACCATAATAATTTATCAGACAGGAAGATAAACATGGGCAATAAGCTAGCATTCTATCAATAAGAAAGATAATACTACAGCAAAAACTGAAATAAGCAACAAATTTGACATGCCATAAAGCAAGATTCTCACCTTTTCCTTTGTGGAACTTTTGACAACGTCTATAAGTCGTGCAAGGGCTCTAGATGTAGCCATATACTCAATTGCAGGTTCGTAGTAGGATAAGAGCCAAATACAAAGACATGTTTCATAGAGAAGCTGTTTCACAGATAATATATAGTCAGTTTATAACATCTTTATGGTGTGTCCTTGATAAACCATAAAATGCAAGCTCATTTTTCAATTCCAGAACTCTAGATAGCATGACAGGGACAACGAGATGCACTAATGCTTATCCTATTAACCAACAGGATTGGGTTGTATAAAGGTGGGAGCAAATAGACGGTTAACAACTCATTAGCAATGTAGAACACAATAAAACTTGCCTGAATAGACTGTTGGGTGGATGCTGGAGAAATCAAGGGAATGAGCAACTTAACTCCATCTGCTTGGACAAAGGAAGATCTAACTACAGGTTCCTTCAGTAATGCTGCAAGGCAATTGATGGCTGTTGGGACACCACGACTAGGATGGGAAGGCTTCTTAAGCTGCAAAGAACATTAAGGACCACACTATGATAGCTGCCATGACTTAAATTAACATCCACAAATCAAAAGATTACCATGGTTAAATAAACTGGACGACTCATAGGGGCGAATATAATATACCAAATTAAACTTCATCCGCATAAGCATTTTAAAACAAGGCACGCAACTGAACCAAGGTTGAAAGCTCATAACACACAAAAGCGCATATTCTGTAGATTTCAACTACCTAAGCTTTTCAGCATATTATACCATGTCAGAGTAGGATTCATTGAGTTCATTCAATGAGATGTCTTCTACCTTTTGGGGATTTGAACTTTGTAAAAATATTCTTCTTTTGCAAAGGAGATATTCCTTGTATTTATTGAATACCTAGACTCTTTAACTCTGAAGGTAATAAGATGAGATCATTTTATTAAACTTTGAATGAAACAGATATTAATACTCTTTAACAAAGGTTCTTGCACAGAAGGTAAGTCAAAAATGAAAAACCATTATACTTTCTCTGCATTATCTTTATTGCTCTACACTATCTAACTTTCATAAAACTTCTTTGAGCCACAAGTTCCAGGCAAAACAAAAATAAGAGAAAAGGCCATCTTTCTTTCGAAAAAAACATATCCAGAAAATGTATAACTGGTACACTGGTGCTTCTGTCTATGTCTCTTCATTTAGTTTAGACAAGAGAAGGTCAGGCATGGTTGTAATTCCCAAAAGGAGAAAAACTTCCAATAGAGAAAGAAACGCACAAAGGTCAGATGCAATACTCTAGGAGCAATTATCCATCATATTCAACTACTGAAACACTCAATTCGTCAGGCATTACAGATAAATTAGGTACCAGCTGCGTTATATACTAAAGATAACTGAAAGTGAAAGAATACCTGTGCACACAGCCATTCTACTAATCCTTTCAATACATCATCAATGGTGGTGTACTTTTGCTTTGAATTTGAGGCTTCCCCATTTGCAACAATGCCATCCTGAGGTTTTGGCCTGGCACTGCATAAAAATAGAAGGGAAACTTGCATTTAACAAGAGTATAATACAAAAAATGTACTAGATTAGTTCCTAAACATTTACAATTTGTAGAGGAAGTATCTAGTTGAAGTACCTTACTATTGAAGCAAGTATCTTACAGCTCTTTTCTTGTATGAACCAATTACCTTTCCAAAGCAATCTGAATGTGGAAAAATTGCTCAATCAAAATATATCAATTGGATGAACAGACAGCGACCTAGAGCATGATCATGAGGACTAAATAATAATCAACAAGTAATCATTGATAAACCCAAGCCGAAGAACTACCAATACATTTTATCATATGTTTTCAATTTGCAAAACATATGTTGGATCAATTGGAATTAACCCAAAACAAGAGTACTAGTATTGAAGTTAAGATTAAGAAAGACCAAGCCAACTGTTTTTAAACAGAAATAAATATCAATTATTTTCCTAAAATTTCAAAATACTCATAAATCCTCTTTGCTTTGTACCACATTTCCCCTTATGCAAATGATTAGCTTTTGAAAACCCAATTTGGCTCAAAGTAAAGCAGGCCAAAGCAAATAATCATAAACAAAAACCACTAGATACCGATGCTCGCAATAAAATTGTCATGCTAATAATGTTTTGTACATTGTAAGCTTTGGAGATGTATTTCTTTTTGCTAAGAGAAGCCATGTCTTTTGAAATATATAGACCAATATTACCTCTTTATCATGCAGAATATGATTTGTCAATTAACCAGAAAAGAAAGACAGTTAGCATTAGTAATAAGCTTTAAATGGCAATTCATTAAAAAGGAGATAACTATAGTTATAAAAAGGCTCAGTAACCGGCTCAGTCTCAACAATTGAAATAGAAAAGATATACATATATAACTCCTTGATATCTAAAATGACATCAGAAATTATTTTACGAATCTAAATCATTAATATATATTTACCTTAGGAAAGGCTCATAAGTATCCTCACTTGCTAGTGACTTATCATGGAACAATCTAGATCTTTTTGGGTTACCTATAAAAGAATTAACCAATAGTTAAGCATATCTCAGTTCTTATCCAATTTGAAAACTGACTAACTTCCAAATACCTGTAAGCATTTCGTCAATTAATGCCAGTACATATTCTACTGTTTCCTCCTTGAAAATATCTCGTAAAATGCTAACAAAAACCTGAACATAAGCTGGACCATCCTGCCACAATCAATCCTACTTATCAATATTTTTAAAAATACACCAAAACAAAAATCACTTGTCGTAATCTATTTCAGGCAGATTTCTCCACAGATAATGGTGAAACACACATTGCAAAGACTGGATGAATATAAAAGTATCCGATGTTCCACATGACAATTGGGAAAGGCCATAAGTTCTTAAGTTTAACAAAATTCAGGGAAAAATTATACTAAAATCACAAAATAGATAGACATATAAATAAAATTACATCATCCAACAACTGCGCTCTGTAACTCTCTGATCTATTATCATAGCGCCTTAACAGCTGAAGGAATGTTCCTGTGATCAACTTAGTTGTCATGTATGTCTCCCATGGAATGTCCCTCTTCAGAACCTTCAAAATGGAAGAGGAAATTAACCATAAAGGTAAGCAAACCAAATCAAATTTTCTAAATAACCAAATGGTAATATAGGAACCGCACATAATTCTAAAAAAACAGATGTGGTGAAAGAGTATGCAATATAGAAAGTTCAAACAACCAAATTAAAGGAATTTTCACAACAACAATATATGATGATCATTTGAGAAATCGTATGATCCTGATACGTGAGCAAAAGCAGGCCTCCATCCACAATAATCAAAGAGAGAATGGTAAAATGAGCGACCATTTTAGTAAAACTGTTGCTTAGTCAAACAGGTTTAACATGTCAAATTAGTGCCTACTACTGAATGGCCAAAACTTTAGTTATTAATATATGCAAGGTAAAATACGGGGTTCTATTTCTGTATTCAGATTTTCCCAACTATAAGTCACTATGCACACTATCAGAGCGCACTAAAGTCCAAACCTTTCCTCGTTTTCAACTGAGAATTAAAAAATAAAAAATAAAAAAGCATTTCTCAACCATGAAATATCTTCTACTTGCGGTTTCCCGTTTACAATCCAAAACATGTAGAAGAATAAATTATCGTTAGGATACTTAAGCGCAGGTTAATCAACAACAAATAAAATAATTTTGATCTGTGAGAGATGCCCATTGCTAAGCAGAGCCGCTTGAAAGTTAAGAAAACCCCATTATAAATCAGGTAAAGAAGAGAACAATTAAAAACAAATGAAATCACAGAAGCAACCGCAGTGATTGGATCACAGACCTGTTCGGTGGTAAGCTCAGCATGGTCCATTGCTGCGATGGGAACTGCTTCGAAGAAGCAAAAATCCTAATTCAAATCTTTACGAGAACCGCTCCAATTGGAACACCTACAGATCGAGCAGCAGTCAGATCAAACTCCAAAACCCACAACTCCGATTCACACAGATATTCACCAGAAATTCAGTGCTTGCAGCCCCAGAATAATTATGTGAAAAAAGTTTCAAATTTAGGGTTTTTTGAGAAGCAATTCTCTGTGAATTGGTACCGACGATAACTTACCGCGCTCTGTGTCTCTCTTCCCGTGTACGTGGGCTTCCTAAGGAGCTTCCGAAAGAGATCAACGGAAGTGGGAAGCAACAATGTGTATGCGAGTACACTTAACTCTTGTGACATTACTTGTGTTGTTCCACTTATAATTTGACACGTATTGGGTACTCCGACTGGTTTTCTAGATCTTTTCAGCTATTCCGCAATTAACCTCCTCGCCCTGTCTTCACTACTTAAGGCCGTGCCTTGTGCTCTTACCCTTTATTTTCTTTTTCTGGCCAAGTTTTATAATAAAATAAATAGGTAGATTCATTACACTTACGCAATAAATTAAAATTACCTCTAGGTTTGGAATATTACATGCACTTCTTTTTTTAGATGAATTCTGTCGGACAAAGTATATTATATTTTTATGTGGCAAAAAATAACGTAGTTAGATTAAAATTTTAAAAAATATTACTTTATTATGTATAATATTATTATAAAAATAAATATTATTATATTATAAATGAATAATAATTATTTATAATAAAATAATATTTTTTAAAATTTTATAATAAAATTTGGTTGTGTCGTTGAATTCTACCATAATACTCTCAGCAAAAAAAAATTGATCTGTCATTATTTTCTTAAATTTCATTTTTTTTTCCCAAAGAATCTTTGATACGGCAACAATGGACTGTGTAGGGACTATGTGAAATTGGCCTAATTATCCATTCTTTACGTGGGATGCAGACTGAGGTTTTCTAACTTCTAGTGGCCAATTTTATTTTTTTTTGGGTGTGGAAAAAATGATATATCTACAGTGGAGTCAATTTAGGTGTTTTTTCAATTTAGTAGGAGTCCACATTAGATGTACATATCACTGGAAACTCTCTTTCTTTCGTACAGTAGCAGCAGATATGAACACTTGAATCCAAATTGAGCTACCAATACTCGAATTTCAACTCCCATACTTGCAGGTGTAAAAATTTGATTGATTCCTACTACTGAACTACATCCTCAAGTATTTTTGGTGGCCAATTTGTGGATGTAGTCATTTTAACTCTAATAAAATTCCTAACTCAAATAGAGTTTAAATCGTGGTTTGTAGACCAACCTAATCCTCTATCTTACCATGGATAGCCTGAGTAGGAACTTTTGAGGTGGATGGATCACGGCAAATCAGCATTGTATAGTTCGTCACAAAATTTGAAGACCATCGCTTTAGGCGGCGTATGTAGCTCGCTAACTCCAAATTGGAGCTCGGGGTTTCACATGTAGCTTGATCTGAAGCATCTGAAGGTAAAAATGCAGCATATGTAGGACAAAAGTTGGAGACTTCCACGTGATTTTTACCAAACATTGGGAGCTCCAATAATTGATTTCTGGGTGTTTTCAAGTCATTAAATTGATACTTAAGATTAGATAAAACAAGTTTCATAACGATACCAATATTGAAACCTAACTCTTCGGCACTAGGGTGAAACCGATGAGCAAAGTCGAAATATGAATTTGCCTCTAATTTTAATGAATTGTTGCTAACATCACGAAAGGTCTAGAAAGACTGTTGATGAGAGACTTGTAATTCATTCTAACATCAAAAGATGTCAGAATAATTTATTCTAAATCAATAAATAATACAAAGGTATGGGTTTCTATTGGCTGTATATACAAACTTTAAATTAAAAAAGCTAAAAAACTTCAAATTGAAAACAACTTTAAATTGTTCTGGCATTTTATTTATTTATTTATTTTAGGTTTCTAGGTGTTTGAAATGTTTAACAAATTATTAATATCACTAATTAACATCTGAAATAAAATAAATTATATACAATTAAATAAAAAATAAAATACATTACCAAACGACAATAAATTTAAAATCTAATTAAAAAATGAACATAATATTTTGTTAAAAAAAATGGAAAAAAATAATAATTATATTTAACATTGTTTGAATATATATGTATATGTATAACATTTAATAATGTCCATAGTCCAATTAGCCATTGATGTGGGTGTATAAAAACAGCTAGTCCGGTGGTCCAAAGCCCAAAAGCCCACGGAGCCCACAAGACTTCAAGAGGAAGAAGAAAGCGAGTAGAGACTAGAAACAGTGGGAATGGGAAGGACTTGGTGGATGAAGATGGCACCAATCAACAATGACAAATAAATTTTCACCAAAAAAAAAACAATGACAAATAAATAGAACTATAAAAAAAAAAAAGATATAAATAGAAATAGAAATATAAAAAAATATAAAAAAAACATAAACATTTTAAAAGATTTTAAGATAAAGTGAGGCGAAACACAGAGAAACAAAGAAAGAGAGACTATGTCTCTCTCTCTTCTTCCTCCTTTTTCTTCTCCTTCTCACAAATCCATCCTTCCCTTAAAACCACTCTCTGCTCCTACTTTTCCTCTCAATCATTCTTTCTTGTCATTATATTCATCCCCACATGGAGTTATTACCAACACCACCACCTTCTCTTCCTCTGCTTTTTCCTTTTGCAGAGCTCCAAAGAGGCCTACGTCTGCTTCCATGAAGAGAGGCCCTTCTTATAGAGTCCTCAAGGTTTCCTCTTATTCTTCCTTCTCTGATGATTCAGTTTCTGAATTTCAGACTGCCAGTGACGGAGAAGATGATGGCGCTGATGAGGAAGAAGAAGTAGTAGTAGTTCATGGGGTCGAGGATGAGGAAGACCCAGAGGGGGCACTTGGCCCTCCTTTCTTGCCTGACAGATGGGATGTCTTGGGTCTTGGACAAGCCATGGTAATTTAATTTCAATTTTTTCTTTTCTTTTTTCACTTCCAGTTCTCTTTTTGATTCCTGAGAAGAAGTTGGAAGCATTCTGATGCAACAACTATGTTTTATTTGGCTATAAATTCTTCCTTGATAAATGTCATCTTCTTTTTTCCTCCATTTTTGAGAAAAACGTAGGAATGAGATAAAAGATGAGAAGAAAAAGTTTTTAGTTTATTTATATATATATTTAATAATGTTTTGTAGGCTAAGCTAAATAATGAAATTGACGTGTTATTTTTATAAGCTGCGTTCGATTTATCGTATACCAAGCTAGGAAATCTCAGTAATGCAAGCTATTTAGTTGCTGAGATAGCTGAACCAAACTAGAAGCTTTTTTACTTTTGGATCTTGTATTATGCGTTTTGAGTTTTTAGAGAACACAGAGTTGCACTAGCCTTGTTGAAGACCAAAAAAGAAGGATGGGACCAGAAAATGGAAAAGAGACAGTACCACCAAACAAAGCTTTAACCTTTTATTGCATCTAGTGGTGTTAAGCCCGTTACCAAGTAAATCAGTTAATCATCGCTTCATGTGATATCATTTTAGGTGGACTTTTCTGGCATGGTTGATGATGAGTTTTTGGAGAAATTGGAATTGGAGAAGGGAACGAGGAAGGTTGTGAATCATGAAGAAAGAGGTAGAGTTTTGCGGGCTATGGATGGTTGCAGCTACAAGGCCGCAGCTGGCGGGTCTCTCTCTAATAGCCTGGTGGCCTTAGCAAGGCTCGGTAGCACACCCATTGGAGGCCCTCTCTTGAGTGTAGCCATGGCCGGCAGTGTAGGGAGTGATCCATTGGGTGGTTTCTACAGGTCAGCCTTGGTTGTATTTGTGTACATTATCCCACAACTTGGTTTAGCAGGTGTTTCAACTATAGTTTATTATTTGTGTTTGTCCTGCTCAGTCTTTGAACTTTTAGAAGATTTCAGAAGGGTGCAATGTAGTATGAAATCAGTCCCCTTATTTTGAAAAATGTGTTTTGAGGCGAGCCATTATCATGGTAATGCCCTGATACTTGAAGGTGTATTCTGTTTAAAATTACGTAGACTGACATAGATTACTTAAAACTTGGTATCAATGGCTTTCATCTTTTAGATTAGAAAACCTAGGAAGGTATACTTTTTCCTTGAAACATAACCCATTCATGAAAAATAAAAAATTAAACGGTGGATTCATAAAAGAAGTCACTTTACATGGTTTCACATATATTTTCAACTAGTGAACGACACTGTTGCAATTTTTGTTTCATAAGTATAAGTAGCCATTTGTTAACATGTTCAATTTTGTTTTTGTTTTTTCTCACTAAATTGTGTAAAATTTGCTTACTTCAATTGTTTGTTAGTGTTAGTTAAAGTATGTTAGACATATCAATTAACTGCAAATGTGAATAAAGAAAAAAAATCAAAAACTAAAAACAAAGTATCATTATTATTCTAATGGTACAGAAATTTGTGTACGATTGGGGATTGTTTAGTTAGAACTTATCACACTTAAAAATTGGTCATATTGATTATTTGTGTTAGATGTTGGAAGTATAAGATCCTTTACTTCTGTTTGTTCAACTCTTGTCCACAATCTGGAAAAAAATTAAAGTATGTTCTTCTTGTATGTTTTATAGGGCAAAATTGCGTCGGGCAAATGTCCATTTCCTTTCTGCACCTATCAAGGATGGGACAACAGGGACAGTAATAGTTCTCACAACTCCAGATGCCCAGAGAACAATGCTAGCATATCAGGTCAGATATGTTGATTTAAGAATTTGTAGATATTATCGCATTTTTCCCTGTCAACTTGCCTGGTTTAAGAAGTTTTCTGATATCTTAAATTTTCTGATGTTCAATTATCTGATTGATCCTCTTAACACCAAAAAGTTTGGTTAGGGTCCTTAGGAAAAATTGCCTAACCCAACGTAGGTTTGATACTCTATATATATTTTTGATATATCATATAGTGCTTCTTATATGTGCCAGTATAAAATAGAATAAAAAAAAGATGACTTGCCACAGGCTGGCTCATTTATACAAAAAGTAGCTTCATAAGCATCTTGCAATTTCAAATTAGATTATTTTAGTTCAGAAAGTTATCAAAGAGAGAGGTCATTGTTTCTTTTTTGCTTAACTTATACAAACTCTTCTTTCCTTCAAATATTCTTTAATCGGAATTACAATGTTCTTTGAAGTCATAACAAAATCAAATCTAAGTTGACCTTTTGGATATAGTCATTTTATTTATTTTCTCATATATGGAGTATAAGGTGAATCATATGAATTTCTTATATCTCTGCTTTATGTTGTCAGGGCACGTCCTCAACAGTTGATTATGATCCATCCCTGGCTAGCATAGTTTCCAGCACAAATATACTTGTTGTTGAAGGGTATTTATTTGAACTCCCAAATACAATTAAAACAATAACAAAAGCATGTGAGGAAGCCCGCCAAAGTGGTACCCTGGTTGCCGTCACAGCATCAGATGTCTCCTGCATTGAGAAACACTATGATGATTTCTGGTACGCTTTGAATTTCATTTATTTTGACTTGTACAAAATTTTGTGCCTTTAATGATGAAAGGTCTCCATATATATGGAGATTTCTTGTATCATTATTCACCTTCTGTGACTCACTAAAGCAAAAACATGCTCAGGGAAATTGTTGGGAATTATGCGGACATCATTTTTGCAAACAGTGATGAAGGTAGAGCTCTATGTCATTTTGCCTCGAAGGAAAGTCCCATGTCAGCTACAAGGTATCTCAGCCATTTTGTTCCTCTAGTCTCGGTTACGGATGGGTCAAGAGGATCTTATATTGGTGTAAAAGGAGAAGCCGTATATATCCCCCCTTCTCCTTGTGTACCAGTGGACACTTCGGGTGCTGGCGATGCATATGCATCTGGTATTCTGTATGGTATTCTACGAGGCATTTCGGATTTGAAAGGAATGGGTACACTAGCAGCCAGGGTTGCAGCCACGGTTGTTGGGCAACAGGGGACTCGACTTAGGGTTCAAGATGCAGTAGAATTGGCACAGTGTTTTGGAGCCCATGTCGATAGTTCCAGTATTCAGTCAAATGTAGGTTCAGATCATATATCCAGCTTCTAATTAGGTGCTGTGTTGAATGCTAAAAATACATTGTTGAAAGAAAAAAAGACATTCTTTTATTACATGTTCATATCTTTTTTCTTTTCTTTTTTAGATAAATTCTCTGTTCATATCTTTGTACAATATAATATCTACAGTTTTTCCACTGTCAAGACAAATGAAAATAAACTGCCAGAGGTTTTATACGTGGGAGGGGGTCCCGGGACATTAATGGATTGTGGGACCGAAGAAGTGGATAGCCTTTTTGAGAAATGAGAACCGATGGCGGTTGGGAAGGTAGATCATAGATGGCTTTATCATAAATAATCCATTTCAGACATACATTCTCACAAAAAGGAAAAGAAATAGCACATTTTCTAGTGGGTTTGTCATAATTGAGATGGAAGAAGGGACATTTAAGAGAGCCAACCGTGTAAATTATCAGAGGAATTGAATTCCATATTAGCATAGCAGGGCCTAATTTACTTACTCGCTTGCCGACTCCGGAGTGATTAGCCAATTATTTGTTAGTCTTAAATTATTGTACAGATTATAGAATATTACATGAGGGACAGGCAGGAAGCAAGAATCTGGGTTCCATATGATTGAGTCTGTGTGGGTAACAAGACCGCATGCACGGTCAAGATTCAAGAAGACAAGGGTGGTGTAAAAGTATAGTAGTGAGTAACCCAAGTCGGTTTCTTTATTGTTCTCTGTGTTTCCATCTTAAATCTTAAATCTTTCATCTTTCTGTTGGGTTAAATATCTAATGTGTCATCTGTCTTTTTCTTTAAAGTTTCTGATACTGATACATTTATTTGAAAGCAATTATAAGCTGGTAATGTGGGTGGCCTAACTCCTTAACCAAAGGAACAAAGAGATTAAAAAAAAAAAGAGAACAGAAAGTAGACTGATCCCTTCTGATTAGGAACAAAGAGATTAAAAAAAACAGAGAGCAGAAAGTAGACCGAGCCCTTCTGATTATGTGGAAGCTCTTTATATTAACTTACTTTAGCTGACATCGTCATCATCTTCATGATGATGGATTAGGCAGGTCATCAAAAGAAAATCAATGGAGATCAGCCCAAGTTCAATATTCAGTTTTGTAGCACTTTACTACTATGTAGTTAAGGTAAAGTTTGTTTCCAAGTCTAGAATTTTTATTTTCTTTGCATATGATATCTTTAATTTTTTAAAATTTACAATTCGGTGACAAAACTTTTAATTCATCTAAAGTTTGTTTCGAGGTCTATTTGTTTCTTTTTATTTATGATTTTTTTTTATTATCATTAATCCATCCAAATAATTTAAAACTCCCATCGTACCAAATAGAGCCTCTTTTTTTTCTTTTTCTTTTTGCCAAATAAAGCCTTAAGTTCACAATGATGGAATCGGATTCATATGTAACAAATCTTAAATAATTGTCTCATTCTTCTTCAACTCCATTCCCATACCTACCCAAACCCAAATAATTTTTAATTTTATACTTCCCTTGTTGATAGTTTTCTTCATTTTTAAAATGGGAGAGTTTTGTTTTCAACAAAGTACAACGCAAATGGTCGTCATTCTCATTGTGCATTATAAATTAGACGGCTCTCGCACCTTCTTAAAGGCCACAATAATCGCTTCTAATGCCTTACGTGGCAACTGATCAATGATAGACAGCGCCATCAATTATTCATGTTAACGTCACACATTCCATGTACCAACGCAGCGATTCAGCACCAATAAATTATACTTTTTATAAACTTGTGTATATAATAATACGTACATATAAATTTCATAAAAACATAGTCAATGTAATTCTCTTATTATTTATCTTATTTTGAAGTAATTTTTCTCATTCTTTAAAAATCCAAATTCTAATGCAATAATCTATTTAAGTTGAATGTAAATATCACAAACTATAATTTTAAGAAAAAACAGTTTGGTGGAATTAGGAGGACTTATTCGGCTATACAGATAGTGATCATTTTCGCATGAACAGTGAAATATATTAATTATAGTACTGCACCGACCTAATTTATTAATCATTTTAAATGATATATATAAGTGATCAGATTGAACACGTCAAAATGTGACTTCTATGGTGGAGAGGTGATATTGCCTCACATCCATATAACATATATATATATATATATATATATATATATATATATATATATATATATATACTTTTGCGATAAAATGTATGTACAATTTTGGTAATGAGGACATAGCAGTCACATTACATATAACTCAATCACATTCTATATAATTCACCTAATATATAACCAAATTATATGTAGACATGGAATATATATTGTGGGATACATATATATAATGTGACCCAACATATCCTCGACAATAAAAAAAATTATCCTGAATGGAAACTTAAATTCAAGACTCATGATCGAATTGATAATGTTATATTAAAATTCTTTAAAATCAATATATATTTTTTAAATCTAAATGCATTTAATATTTTTTAAAATTGAATATGTTCACATAAAAATCGCTATAATTAATTTGTACAATTGATACTTTTTAAATTAAAAAAAAAAAAGTTGCACTTTTGTTCAATTTAGTTAAAATTGATGAACTCCATTAACTTAGATATCATGTATAACAATTTTTAGTACAATAAAAAATAAAAAAATCAATTATGAAGGTAACGTGTTATAGACGTAACTTTAAGTTTACAGAATTTGTTAATGTTAACTAAATTGTACATATGTGCAACTTTTTTTTGTCAATTTTAATTAAATTGGACAAATGTGCAACTTTTTTTAATTTAAAAAGTATCATTTGCACAAATTAATTATAGAGACCCCCTATTTGAACAAATTTAATTTTAAAAAATACTAAAGTGCATTTAGATCTATTTTTTAATAGACACAAAAATATTATACTAAAATCCTATAAACTCAATTAATTTAGATTTAATTTTAAAAGATAAATTCAGTCTAATTAAACAATTTAAACAAATTTGAGGAGAACAGCCTAATAGGAGACTTGTTTACTGTCATATATATATATATATATATATATATATATATATATGTATAGAATTGTTAATATAGGCAACGTAGCCCACCATTCAATTGGCGACAGTTCATATGAGTCGTCTGATGTGTATACTCAGATGCATTGACCGCATGAATATGCATATCAGACGGCTGATATGAGACTGTCACACATTGAGTGGTGGGCTACGTCGTCCATATTAGCAATTCTGTATATATATAATATTATTAATTAGTAAGATTATATTGTTTAGTTGATTAGCTATGGACGAAATGAAAAAATAAAAAATTACTAGATTGAACTTGATCACATTAGTTTATATTAACAATTTATGATCATCACTCACTTTTGTTTCTACTGAGAAAAGTCTATTGATTATATTAAAGTTTAATTAGTTTCTTATAATAGTTTAATTATTTCTTATAATATTATCAACTGATACAAACTCCACCAACCTAAATCTAATATATTTGCAACTTACAATTATGATTTGCAGCTAAAAATTGTAAACAACATTCCCTAACCTACCATACAAAAAGATCGATAAAATTAAAATATATATCCATACCGCACATGAAAACAAATAATTAACAATAATAACAGCGGTACCAAACTCCAAGTAATAAACTCTATAATTTTATTTTATTTTTTAACAATTAATTATCAACAATGCAAACTATAAATCTATAGCTAACCTTATATATATATATATAGAATACATGCATGTATAGTAGACAAACCAATATTTACATTTAGCATCGGAGTACGTACCTATATATACAAAGTAGCATTCTTAATGATCAATATATTTGCTTTCGGATTCTCCAGTAATTATTTTCAAACACAACACCTCTGTTTCCTATAAATTATGCATGGCTATATATATATATATATATATGCAACATTAATTAATTTGGTTCCCAACATCGGCGGCCTCTATGGACGCATGCAGCAGCTCAGATGTTGCAAACCTGGCCTTCTTCTTTCTTCGATCAATTTATTTTTTCTTTTTTCTTTTTTTGGAATTTTGTAAATATATAGAAAAGACAATTACGGCACGCCTACAATAATATACTTATTTTGTTTAGTTAACGATCCTAGAACTGCATGATAAGTCCGCCCATGGGAGCTCTGCGAGGAATTCCCTTCCTCCTCTTGGCGATTCTGTAATGGACCGCTGTAGGAGGCGGCGTCGACGGCGTAAAGCTGGCGCTCTTTATTTTGTTCTTCGAATTTCCCTTATTAATATTGTTGCTCATGCTGCCCGTCGATTCTTCACCTTCCGAACCATCCATTATTTTCATTTTCCGAAAGTAGTTTGATGTCCCAGAAATCTATACATTACAATCATTTATGCTATCAGAATTCCAAGATAATAATAATCCTCGCTCGCGTCAGCCTCAGCAGAAAAAAAACAATCAAAATAAACGATGCCAAGACACATTAACCACTCCGCGTGCGTTGTGTACAGTACTATATATATAGAACGTACATTACATATAGCTAGAGGAAAAGTTAAAAGTTGATAAATCAAAAACTATTTATATATTTATTTTTTCTATATCTACAAAGAGATACGATGAAAAAGAAAGATGAATGTAATAAGTGAAGTTTGTGTATGCATAACAGATTAACACGTGCAGTGCAAAGTGCAATTAATAAGGAGGGAGGAGGAGTACATGCGTATATGTATTTTTTCAGCAATATATATACCTTGCAGCCAAGGGAGCAGAAAGTGAAAGAATCGAGGAGGCTACGGTGACAGACCAGACAGGTATTGGTGACGCCTTTACCAGGCCTGGGCTGTGGACGCTCATTCAAGAATACAATTCTTGCACTGTTTATTATGTAAGTCTGGACCCCACTTATGTCCACATATTTCTGAATCTCCGATACCCTTATCACATCGTGGTATGATGATCTTCTTATCTACAATTATTAATCGGAATCAATTCATTTGCCTACCAAATTGAAAAATTACCAATTTAAACCAAAACGTACAGAAAAGCCTACCGGTGCTAATTACTGAAAATTAAAATTAATTTGTTCAGAAAAACAAAATCAAAATCCAAAACATATATGCAAACCTGAATAGCCCGGTGGTCTCTGTGAGAAGCGAGGCAGAGAGAGCAAAGGGCTCCGTCGATGCAGTCCAAGCAGAACATATTGCATTCGCTCTTGTGGGAATCCGCATGGAGCTCGCATTGAATAAAGAAGCTCGTTTGCAGGAGAGGTCGCAGCCATGGCGGCCACTGTATATGATCATCCAATTCCTCCTCCTCCTCCTCTGGACCTCCTCCTCCCTGATTCAAAATTCAGTTTTCTCATTTTGTATAAAGAAAGAAACATATTGGGAATTTTAATCAAGTAAAGTAATTAAGCAAGATAATGAAATTAGACGATGACAGTGGGGTGTGCTGACCATGATTCTTCTGCCTTTCGGTTTGATTTCTCGAATATTGGCGGGTTCTTGATCATCCATAAAATGAGAGAGAAAGGCGGCTTTGTTTCTTGGAGAAGAAAAAAGAGAAAGAGAAGAAGAAGAAAGACAGACAAGAGGGAGGTGGGGTAGTTTTGTACTAGTGGTGGGTGGAGGATGTGTGCTATTATCTCTCTCTGGGGGCTGAGTGGGGTTGGGGCTTAAAAGTCTATAAACCTCCGAGCCTCCCTCCGAACCAAAACCAGATGATGGGATGCGTTTTTTTCAAGGAACTTATAATTTGACTAATTTATTTTCCTCTTTTATTTGTTTATTCATTTTGGGTGGGGAGGTGGAGGTGGGTTTTACTTTTCGAGTGTTAGTATTTTCGCTTGCACACACTGCTCCTCAGTTGGTAACAAACGTTCGATGCTTGTTTGGCCACTGGGAAGGTGGCACTGGGGACGCATGGACAAGTGGATGAATCAGCTATCCGATGGGAGAGAATAAACGCCACGCGGTGGGATTCCATTGGGTTCGGTTAGAGCAGCAAGAGTGAGGTGGCAGGAGTGAGCATCTCTGCAATAAAAAAAATCAATAAAATAAAAATAAATGACTGGAGATGGTAAAACGGCAAAATTGAATAATTTTAACAATGGGAGGAGAAAATAATAGTAAAAGGAACCTGAGAAATAATGGCACTCAGCAAGACCAAAAAAGAGGAAAGAACCAAGAGCCACGGTCCAATGGAGAGAGAGATAAGAGGAGCAGAGGCCAAGCAATCTGAAAATGTTCAACCGATAGCGACGTCTCTTAGCTTAATCATTCAGCAGGGACTAGACAGAGGTTGTTTTGTTATGTTTAGATATTTGCACTTTCCCGATGAATATGGTAATGGATTTGGGCTGGGCCATTGAACAAACAGAGTCCAGCCCAATAAACACTAGATCGACCTACTCAGAACAACTAAACAAGAACGGCCTGGGCTGGGCTGAAATTTTGACTTAGCAGGAAAACAAAAAGATTATTATTGCATAAAACATCTAGTATTTTATAAATAAGCCAGGAGAAGTTCCCGGAAGAAAAGAAACTCTTGCTCTAATTCGTCATAATCGTACGGGATGTCACTCTCAATCCAGATCTGCTCACCTTTTAGACTAGGCTTTTTACCAAATTCCCAGCCCAACGTCAATCAATCAATTAATCACAGACCTACTCTTTTTTGTTTTCTAGAGATCTCCATTTGGTTCTGCTAAAAGAGCTTGCATTTAGTTTTTTGGTTTCTAAGAAACATTCATTCAAAAACATGGTGGGTGTGGTAGTAAATGATGATGATGATGATGCAGCAGCAGCAGAAGAGAGCAGCAGCGGTGGAAGTGGAAGTAGAAGGCTCATCTTCACGTACGGAACCCTGAAGAGGGGGTTCTACAACCACGTTCTAATGCAAGAACTCATCGGAAGCGGAGACGCCCGTTTCATGGGGCTATTCCAGACGGCGCGGCCCTACCCATTGGTATGCGGTCCCTACCGTGTTCCCTTCCTGCTCAACCTCCCAGGCTCCGGCCAACGCGTCCTCGGCGAGCTCTACTCCGTGTCCCCTGCAGGACTCGCCCGTCTGGACGACTTGGAAGGAACCTCCTGTGGCCACTACGAGCGCCTCCCCATCGACATCGACATCGACATTGAAGAAGAAGAAGAAGAGGCAGTTAGAGTTAGAGCAGAAGTTGGGTCAAGGTCGATGGAGGCGTACTTCGCGCACCGCAGCTACGCCCTGGGCCTCTGGGAGAAGAATGGGAACAAGGGTTTGAGCGCGTATTCCGAGAGTGATGCGGTTGGATATGTCAGGCGCAAAGACAGGCCCCAGCATCTTTCCTTTCTTGACCACATTCACTTGTTTCTTTCTTCCCCTTCCCATTAAATATATCTATTTTTATATTAATATTTCGTAGCTTTATGATTTAGTCCAAGACGATTCGTGTTTTCATTCATCAAAAAATACGATTGCTGTTTCTTCTCCTATATTTAATTATTTTCTTTTGTGGTCATTTGAATTTATTACTTTACCTATGGAAGAGTATGAACACTGTCCTATTCCGCAAAGACCGAGCAGATTACCAAATCAGCAATTAAAATAATTTATGCAGTCTGCTCTCCACAAGACAGTCATTGACCATGTACATGCAGGTACCGTTTCCGGTACCGGTTCCAGTACTACAACCGCAAGATGAATTAATATCTTCAGATTCTTCACACACACACACACATATATATATCAATTAAAAAAAAAAAGATGTTTGATTCTTCTTTCCTACCAAGTACTACTCCTACATGGTATATATGCATCTTCAAAAAAACAAAAAGTTACATGGTATGGTAATATAGCTTACAATTTTATCTCATAATAATGTCATGAAATGCATAGTCTTGATTTCATAATAATAACTAAGTCTCAACTTTTACAGCATCTGCATCTAACGAGTATATATAGTATTCCTGGTCTAATAACTGATAAGTAAGGTAATGGTACTTGGAGATGATAGAATTTACAAATGTGGTGGTAGCCTCGGTCTCAGGCTCAGGCTCAGGCTCAGAGTGGAGTGCACAATTTATTTCCACCCATGACCAAACCTCTTTATTTATATTTATCCTCCTGCTCATTACTTCCCAGTCCTACCAATTGTTGATTCCTGCAATTTTTAATTGTTATATATGCAGAAATCATATATAGGCTTGTTTACCATAAGACAGCATTAGTTATGGAAACGACTATCAGCATCCAAAGGGCGTATACTTTCCCTCAATATCAATCAGTAATATGATGGGTGGGATGGCTAATGGAAGTTGAAAAACAACAATGGTACTTGACTGGAAAGAGAGAGAGCGAGAGGCTCCTTTCGCTCAGTGTCATCTCCAACTGAAGGTTGATATAATATTATATTTGGAAAGGGTCTCCAAGGCTCATTTTACTTCCAAAATCCTAGTTGTGGAGAAGCAAATAAAATGGAGTATCCAAAGATTAACAAAACCCATTCATAAATGACAAACAGTTTTCTTCTCATCCAATTACCATATCAGTCATCAGTTTTAAAAGCTTAACTGACACTTACCATCCTGATGTTTTATGATCAATACCAAGCCCATTGCATGTAAGTATCATTCCTTTAAATCTCCCAAGATATTCCTGCGTGGCAATTTGTCAGGTTTATCCAAATTTCACTTCACAATACTAGAAACCACCTCACAAGCCACAGCAATTAATGTCATAAAATTTCATACCTGCACACTATACTTATCAATCTCATAACTTCCAGTCAAATCATACTCAATCCGCTTAGCAGGATCACTTAGTACTGCAAACACAAACAATAAAAATGAATTCAATTCAATTCAATTCATTATATTTATACGTACCAGACCACCTCACTCAACATGATAAAATTTCCTCATGCAACATGCCAACTATGAGGAACAAGACAACTTAGCAACAAAAACAAACATTTTTACTCTCTTGTAATTTCTGATTCTGCTTGCTAGGAGCCATATTCTACTTATAAACATTGACCATTTTCCATAACTATAAATAACTTAATTATCCTTCTAAGGTTTCTATATCATGCTTATGGTCTCTTTTTTTTCATTTTGGTAATATGCTTATTCCCTTCAAATACAATATATAAGAAGAATTTGTTTCCGCTATGAACTGAATCCTGTAAAGGGTTTTCCATCCCAATTCCCAAGTACAAGGAGAATGATGCACACGCACTCTTTTCACCACAAGAATTACCTTTGTAAGCTTGGTCGATCTCTTGAAACTTTGATGTCACATTGCTATCACCCTTGTGCTTGTCAGGATGCCACTTCTACATATACAGGCAGCAGAATCATGAAAATTTCCTCAGTCAACATGCCAATCATATCAAAGAATAAAGGAGTATTCACAATCAAGTAATGTAAAGCAAAATCCAGTCTCATGATAAAAAGAAAAAGCAAATGAATATAGACTGACCAGTGCAAGCCTTCGATAATTTAATCGGATCTTCTCATCAGTTGCATCGTAATCAACCTCCAAAACTTTGTAGTAATCCTTGAAACAAGTCAAAAGTCCCCTATCAGAATAAGTTAAAGTAAATCAAATATCAAAATGAATCTACAGTGTTCAATTCTGGGCAGTAAGCAACAAAAATCTGAGATATTAACATCGGGAGAAGTAGGAGCAAGAAAATTTGTCATTGATTTTGATGTTTTAAATTACTTAGCATTTTAGAACATGTATTCAACTAATAGTATCATAGATTGAGGATTTAAGAGGGCAAAAGACAAAGTTGTTCATTAAATGGTAACCAGCACCTTTAATTTTCTTATGCTCTGCGAACCAAGAAAAAGACATATTGTGCCTCTAATAAAGGGATATTTCTACAGTACAACCATTTAAAATGGTTGTACTGAAACAACCAGATCCATAAATAAAGTAAAATTATCTGTAAATAAAGTAATATTGTCCATAAATGAAATAACATTGTCCGTAAACAGAATGACATACTAATATTACTTCATTAAAGATTTTGTTACATAAATAAATATTACTTCATCACTGATTTTGTTTATATACAATGTTACTTCATTTCCAAATAAAGTAACCTTGTTTACAGACAATGTTGTATCATTTATAAATCTGGCTGTACAACCATTTTAAGTGGTCGTACACTAGAAAATTCCTTAATAAAGCCCCAGCTACAGCAAACAGACCAAATCAACAGAAGCAAGCATAGGCAAACAGTAAACCACACAGAGTAAAGCAGATTTTTCAAGCAGAAAGTTAAAACTAAAAGTTAACAGTAGAAATATGTTTTGTTAGACGTCTTTGCTCATCTTCAGATTAGAAATTAATAAAATCTCAATAGCATTCCGATTTCTCAAATTCGCTTGAGTTAGTAACGAATTTGGGAAAGCAAAACCACCAGATTATGCGACTGATTACTCAAATCAACAACTCGGAATAAAGCTCACACCTTTATAACGCTCTGATAAGGATAAATCAATCCACATCCGACCTAAAAGCTAAACAGCCCAACCTAGCTAGTCATCTGCATAATTACTTAAAATAGAAACACGCAAAGGGAAAAAAAAATTCCGTTTCCAATGTTATGTTTGTTTTGCTGCTTTTGACCTGGCGCAACTGGTTAGAAAATGACTTAGAAATGAGTTAAAAGGAAGTAAACAAGGACCAACGACTAACCAACAGATCAATCCCAGAATAAAATGAAAATGCAGATAATTAACTAATAAGAAAACAATAACAGTGGAACTTAGAGTACCTTGTGGGTGGTAATAATATCAGTATCACTGCCTTCCATCAGCAATGGCTAACGGGTTGGACCGGTTGGTGGTGCATTCACATAAAACGAAACTGCTTTCATTCCAAGTGAAGATTGAAGAAGCAATTGGAGAAACCCAGAAAGGAAAAGGATAAGAGAGGTCATATGAGAAGCAGTACTAGTCGGAATAGGAATTTCAAATTTGATTGATGGAGAAAATAGGTATTGATTAATTGTTTTTTTTTTTTTTTTCTTTTTTTTCTCCTATCTGTGGTCGATGGAGGAGGCCAATTGATCACCAATACAACCAACTAATTTAATGCCCCGCTTTGTCATAAGCCTTTGCGAGCGTGGGAATAAGGTATCACGCTTGGTCACAGACTCACAGCACAGGTCGTAATCCCTAGTTTCAAAGTCAGTAATAGTATCCTCCTCCTAACCCGACTAACCTCTAAAACTAAAAGAAAGTAATTCCTCAAAAAGAAAAGAAAATTCTACAACATATTTAGATTTTACTGTAATATTCAAACAAATATTACTTAATTATATATTTATTATGAATAAATATTATTTTGTTATAAATTTTATTATATTATTTTATTATAAAAAAGTATTATTGGTCTAATAATTTTCATGTTAGAATAATATTATTCATAATAAAATAATATTTTTTGTATTTCCGTTACTTTATCAGTTCTCTGCCTTTTAAAAATTTGAGAACTAGAAAATGCACTGCACGTGCGATGAACTTGAAGGAACAAGATTGAAGTTGAAGTGCTGTGCTTTTGAAGTGAGTTTGCCTCACCTATGAAAAGAAAAAAAAAACTAATATAGCCAGCCACCATCTCACAATACCATAATTCAATATCATAATGTAATATCCAAAATACCTAACAAAGAATCTCATTATATAAAGGCATGGCCCAATTTTGGATAAGAAAGCACTTCTAGTACACCACATCCCTAGTGGCTGCTCTTGCTGTTAGAGCAAATTTTTAAAGCAGCTGATCAATACGAAACAAGAAAATTAATTTACCTTTTTTTTTTTTTTTTTTTTTTTTTTTTTNTTTTTTTCTCTTTTGGTAATAAAATATACCCATTTTGTTGCTGTAAACTGTCAACATAAAAAAAAATAAAAATAAAAATTGCCTTTTAATGTGACATGTATAATATACTTATGGTTTAACATGAGATAGCTAGTACCATATGGGTCCTTCTGGCTGCCGCTCTCGTCTACCTTAAAGTCATCCGTCTCCATCTCCGCTGGTAGCTGGAAGAAATACAAGTAGAGCCACCGAAGTTCGTGTTAAGATGCTTTACATGCCAGTGCTGGCCCAACTAACAATTGGGAATTCCCAATTGCTAGTACTGCTGCATATATATATTCTTTTACTTATTTTCATTAATCAATTAAATTATCACCTAATTAATTAATTTTTAGTATTCTATATAAGTTATTTAATTTTTAATTGATTATGATGATATATATATATATATATATATATATATATATATATATATATATATATGGTAGTGCTGTGGAGAGCATGGAGGAGGAGGTAAGAGTAAGACTAAGAGGCATATAAAAGGAGGATATGTAATTATATACATCTATATATACTAATTCCAACATTTATTTCGTAGTGCAAAGAGTTCGAGAATTGTGAGTCGGCCAGGAAACACAGACAAGTGCCTGAAATATCCCCTAGACTTGTCTGGTTTAATGCCAGATGGAAGTTACAAAAATATTAATTGTCCATCAAAGGCCAAAAGCTATACCATGTTCTTGCTCAGAGTGCATGATTTTAACTATCTTACCCATGCAACCTTCATCTCATGTGGCTTAGTTCTCCAACGGATCTAATTTGGAGCTCCATGGAACGAAGCTAAGCTTCATGATAAGGGATCTACAGTTGCTGTCATTGCTCTAGGTACTGTTGGTTTAGGGCCGGCTACGTATACACTATACATACATTCACTATTAACTATAGCATTAATTACTTTACTACTTAAACCCAAAACGGACCTTCACCT
This sequence comes from Ochetophila trinervis, assembly GCA_003254975.1. Taxonomy (NCBI): domain Eukaryota; kingdom Viridiplantae; phylum Streptophyta; class Magnoliopsida; order Rosales; family Rhamnaceae; genus Ochetophila; species Ochetophila trinervis. The sequence continues at coordinate 305,068 of QANX01001328.1, forward strand.
CCTGCTCAACAAGTGTAAGAAAAAGGTCTCAAATTTCTACCAAATTTTATTTACTTATATATAGATCATCAATTAGTGCTTATAATTAACGAAGGATTTCAAATCTTTTTGCACAGGAAATCCAACTTGATCAACTCTTGACTCATCAGGTTTCACTGCCATAGATAATCAAAGCAGCTAAACTTTTGAACCGTCAAGATTGTGTGAAGGTTCTAATATCATATTTTAATTGAAGACAGAAATCATATACCATTTTTTTTTCGTCTGTGTACAATTTTATATTTTTTTTTACTTTTTGAAAAGAATGGCAATTGTAGACAATTGGTCTTATCAAAAGATCATTCCTTTTGAAAAATCCAAATCAACCGCCGTATGTATAAATTACAATATAGACATTACTAAAGCTAGCTAGCAAAATTTAATGAAAATAAGGTATAATTTTCTCCAACCAACAAAGTCGTATTTATAGTAATATTTGAGAAAGTAGCTCAGTAGTAAGAGTAAGTTGAACCATTACATGAAAATTATAATTTGAATTTTGATAATCCTATTTGAACTTGGATACTCCTCTGCATTGCTACTGTACGAGAAAGAGAAAAATTTTAAAAACACAAACTTCCATCGCAGATTTTTATTAAATTAAAAAGACGCTTGAATCGTTGCACTCATTGAACACTTTCTAAATTTATAACTTCAACATATAAGTTCCTTTTCATTTAAAAAAAAAAATCATATTTATAGTAATATAAAAAGGACAAACAAGTACTATTCATTTTAGAAGAAAAGGCATTGTGATTTTAATTTACATCATTCTTTTCTTGAGTTTGACCACTGGTAGCTCGCCATCTCAAGACTAAAATCAAGCACTAAAGTTGAGGAGGTTTGGTAAATAATTATAACTGTGTGAATAATAAATCAAACATTTACGATTCCACTTTTTGAATAGGTTATAAAGGCTGTTTGCTTCAAGGGTGTTACTGTTTGATGACGTTTCTTCTTTGACATTTGACATAAAACGTTCACATCGCTACTAAAATAATATTACTGTTCCAACAACCAACAAATCCTACATTTGTTACTAATTGGGAGAAAATATTTAAAATGAAAAATCAATTCCGACCCTGAATAAAAAAAGCTAAAACCTAAAGGAGATGATACCAAAATGATATTGACAAAAAGCTTGGAATAAATGCTTCCAATGAACACTGAGGCCACTGATCTTATAACCAATTTATAAATTATTATTTTTCTAATCCAGAAATGAAAACAAGTTATGGTCAAAACCTCCGAAATAATAACTATGGTAAAACCACTCAATAGTTACATATCCAAATACGAATAATATGGTGGTGTGGTTTTCAGCGACTAAGGCTCCATTATCCAAGACCAAGTAATCATTTGACACCCAAAGTAAACAAAACATATCTCAAATCACATGGTAGCCTCTACTTCTGGATCACTTTCAACGGGCACTTTGGTCGAGTTGTTTCCACCTCTCAGACGCGTAGACACCTTGTCAATGGCTGAGTTGAGCTGACCTATTTTTTCGTTTAAGGTCTGCCTGGTTTTCTGCTTTCCAGGAAAAAGGGGAAAAGCAACCACTAGTGCGGTCAATTAAAATTTGAAATTGCATTTCACCTAGCAGGAGGATAATCTACATGCAAACCCATTAGCTTACCTCTAGACCTTCATCATAATATATTGGTTTCCTTGCCTTGCGAAATCCATATTCATCTTCATTCAGCAAGGATCTTCTAATCTGCAGAACAGCAAGACAGCAAACCAGATATAGAATAAATCAGCATTTAAAATGAGCAGAGCAAAGAATTAAGTCCATCGTTAAGAAGATATAATATGGAGAGCAAAGAAGTAGGATAAATCTTTAAGTGTTAGATAGGTAGCATTTTCTATAGCCTCTATTGGCAGCAAATACTAGAGATTTGTGCAAAAATGATTTTTCTTTCTTTATGTGCACCCACTGAGAGATCATCATGACAACATCCTATTCTTCACAACAAGAATTTGCACTTTCAATAGACTTAAAAAGATGAACGAACCCCGACTTCATTTCGGTCATGAAAGACTGGACATCAATCTCATGTGTCATGTGTTGGTGTAGATTGAGTAAGTGCAGCAGCGACTCAGAGACGTGCAGGGTAAATTATGGAACAAATGGATGGCTTTATGTTTTGGCAGTATCAAAAGCATGGGAATAAAATTTACAAAAGAAAATCGTAAAGGGAAAACATTCAATCGCACCTGTGGAGCAAAAATGTAAGCTAAAGTTCCAAACACAGCGCCTCCTAGAAGGAAACCCCCAACAAAATCGCTGCCCCCTCCGTTATTAGTATCGCTGCTTTGAATACAATGAGCAATACAAAGGATATGAAGAAATAAGAAAAGAGGCATTCTAGCATATAACATAGGGATTCCAATTCCATTATGTTACACAAAACACAATATCTCATTCTCATTCTCAAAGTATATTTTCCTTTTTTGGTTTAAAAAAATAAAAACTAATAAGAATCCATATGTATGTACGATACGAAGAAATTAGCAAAATGGGCATTGTATATTTACAGATTTGGCAAAATGAAGAGAAGCAATCAATGAGAAATACAGAAATTACCGGTAGTCGGAACGAAGAGAAAATTTGCGGTTGGTTTTGGTATGAATGGTGAATTTGGGAGTTTTCCCAAATGAATTGGAATTGGTGGATAAGAAGAGCTCAGGCGTCTTCAGCTGAGATCCAACTATATACAACAATAACAATTATAATTATAATAATAGTTAAAAATTTTACTCGCAAACTTTTAGATGAATTTTTGAATGAATTTGAAAGAACAAGAATTATTATGAAAACAAAGTAACCTGAGATGGAGAGTGGAGCGAAGCAGGTAGCCATTTTCATCAACCTCCAAAAGATCCAAACAATCTTTCTCCGTGGAATCACCAAATTTTGTATAAGCTGCTTCCTCTGCTTCTTCTAATTGCTTTACTTTTTCATTTCCCTTACTGCCCCCAACCCAATACTCTCCTCTTCCGCGGAAAAAAATGTATCGGTGATATATATGTATGTGTGTGTGTATGCTATGTTGGTTTGTTATTAAAAGATTTATTTTTTAATCAAAATTTTAATATTAAAAAATAAAAATAAAATTCATCATAAATAGCAAAAAAATAAATAATTAAAGATTCAATAAAAATTTAATTTACACCTCTGCTTTATAGTGGTATGATATTGTTAACGATCATAATAAACCATTGATTCTGCTAATAATTTGATTTGATTTATTATTATTTTTTTCCCTTCTCAAAACCAGGGTAAGAAAGGTGTGGCATTCATTTAATTTATTTTAGACATATTTACGTAATTAAGGAAATGGAAATGGAAGGCGCTCGTAAGTAATTGCGTGATTTGGAAAGGGTAATACAGGGAAGATGAATGCCTTCGCCCTCTCTCTCTCTCCACTCTTCTCTTCGCTTCCTCCGCCCCCGCCTCTTTTTATCACTTCACATACTTCCACTTTCGGACTTCCACATTTTTTCTTCTTTATTTATTTTCCCTTTATATATATTTTCCATGGGAATTTTCATATGTAATACAAATAAAAGAGCTCAAAACACACAAAAATTATATGCTGCGTAAAAAATTTTTACCAAAGAAACTTTCTTTTACGCCCTTTTTTCTCCTATCAACTAGGCCCTGGGCAAAATGCCTTGTAACCTTGGCTTGACTATAGCAACGCGAACCCTAAAAGAAGAAACTTTAAAAAATAAAAATAAAATAGAAAAAGCTTGGCGAACAAAAAATGTCAGATTTTAGCAAATTCCTAATAATGTTAGGAAACTATGCCGGCTTCTTACATTCTCTTTATATATACAAACAGCAGTGACAGCACTCCGAAAATAAAAAAATTTCTTTTTTTAGAAGAAATAAAAAATTCTAAAGCAAAAGGCAACATAAAGGAAGATTATTAGTAAATCATGTTTGGGTTATGAACAGATGGTAAAAGGGATCTCTCCTATAACACCCAATATCAAAGGTGAACGCACAAGCTCCTCCGTTGTACAACAGCTATCATCGCATTGCATTGTGGGGGCATGATAATCTACATAGAGACAAGAAGGAATTCAACTTCCTCTATTTCTCTGGAAAACCGCCAAAGAGGAGCAGAGAGGTATTCACACGGTGCCTTTCAGCCCGGAGCTGCTCTGATTTTGATACTGGCTTAACAGGTTGTTCCTTGTCCGGAATGGGGAAGGAAAGAGAGAGGGAAAGAGAAGCAGAGACATCATCCTCTTTATCGTCTATTGCTTTATCTGGAGGCTTGTCCTGGTTATTTTTCTTGTCTACTAACCCAACAAAGAAAGGCAGAATTCCCTTATTTTGAGGTTTTGTCTCTGCCCCTAAGGCAAGCTCAAGGTTCGGAAATCCATCATGCAAACGTTCTTCATTTCCCGTTGAGAAACTTCTCCGAGATGCATAGCTGTCCACCTTCACATGATGTGAATCTACAGGAAAAAAGAACCTTTCTGCAGTTCCCAGGTCCTCCGGAATGACTTTCTCATCACAAGATTCAACACATCTCTTCTCCTCAACCAATGAACAGGGACCTAGATCTTTTCCCTTTCCCTGGGATGAAATACCATCACCAAAAGAATTTCTTTCACTGTAATTAATACATTCATACATGTCACTTGAACCTGTCTTTGGCTTCTTACCAATATTTCCTCCATCCATCAACAGCATATTATTCACTCCATTCCAAGGCATTTTCTGACTTGCAAAAGCAGAAGCAGGTGGAGCTGTATCCATAAGATCTAGGTGCAGACGTTTCCTCTGATTAGACTGATAACAGTTGACTGCTTTTGTCAATGGATCTCCTGCCATAGCTGCCTCCGTATTCATATGCTCATCTTCCTCCTTCACTTTCCTTTCAAGTTTATACTGATTCCCATCTCTTTTCACTCCATCCAGAGGCATCTCGTCACCAACACTTCCTGAGACACCAAAGGAATCTGAAAATTTCTCCTCATAAACACTTCCTGCAACACCGACCACCTCTTGATTGGAAAGAGGAATTTTCAAAGATGAAGTACAATTTCCATCATCAATAATGTTGCATTGATGTTGCATCTTCTCACCTATGTTCGAGCCATGTGTTCCAGTGGCTGGGAGAGATGGTCTGAGGTCTGCACCCATTCCGTGCTTTGGAAGACCAATTTCTTGCTGCAAAATGAGAAAAACATAAACAAAGTGAAATCGCAGGTAAAAAAGTTAATATCTCAGTTTCAAAATAAAACAAGCACAAGAATTTATAATGCAGAAAAAAATTTCAAAGACAAGGTCGGAAGGCAAATTGTCACCAGCAAATAAATAGTGTTATAAGCCTACAGTTGACCAAAAAATTTTGCATGCAAATTGTTTGTATGAATATGCAGAGTAAATATTACAAGAGGACAAGGACTAAATCCCAAGTTTGAGAAGTTTTAGCAAAGGAAACTACCAACTGCCAACAATCTCATACAAAATATGTTTATGCTGCTTGGAAGCATAAAAGTCCATCTACCAACATGAATCATTTATTGCCATGCTTTGTAGAATGAACAAGATGCATAACCATCCATATATCATGAAGCACGTAATCATGTATGCAAGGAAATTAATCTTACCAAGGAAGGGCTGGTGCATCTCATTTGGTCAGACAAGCGCACACTGCTTGTAGATTTTGAGACAAGTCTGCTATCTTGCAGCACTGGATTTGCTTTTAAACCAAAACATGTCTGGTCTGGAGAAGCATTTTTGTCATCACAATCCACAGTTACTTTGGCACACATCTGGGCAGGCACATTGGAAGTTAAAAACAGATTAGAATTTCTGCCACATGCAGAAGATTCTTCATCTATACGCTTAGGTGAACATAGGTTCTCTGATAAAGTCATGACAGCAGTGGGAATATTTAAGTTCTTGGATGAATCTGGACCATGCAACCTCTTTGTCCGGAAGACACCCCAAAGGAAAAATAACATATTCCAACCTGACAATTACAGAAGAAATTTTAGCAGATGATCTTATTCCGAGTATATAAGAAAAACACAATTATTATGCATAAACAGAATATATGATCCAGGTCAATGTGATTGAAAAGAAAATGAACATGATAGCCAGTCATTTAAGAGAAAATTTTCTATAACATAGAAAACTAGTAGAAGAAAAACCATTAGACCAACTAGAAGCTGGAATAGAAGACTATTGACATGGATATTGGCCTCAATAACATCAATATTTGCACGAAGATGCAGGAAATAACCACAAAAAATGGGAGATGCACCGAAGACAAAAAAGCAAATTAAATTTAAAATGAACCAAAAATAAGTTTGCCACAGGTTCCAGCATATCCTAGAGTAGTTGTTAATTGAGGTTTATTTTATGGGTTTTCTTATACTTTGTAGTTGTTTTAATTAGAAGTTGTTATTTTTCCAAAAAATAAAATATAGAAAGAGAGAAAGAAAGAAATTGGTTTGATTCAGCTTATCTTCCTTGTGTTGATTTAAACAATGGTACATCTGGCAATCTCAAAAGTGATGGACAATGATCCTCTCTCTCTCTCTAATATCATTATCAAGCATTTGTTTATGCAAAGATAGTTATAAAGTTCTTATGCATGTGTTGGTGCAAATTAGCATCAAAAATCTAAATCCTTATTCCTAAAAAATTGTATCAATAAATCAACAGCTTGTTATATATCCATGATTCATAACAAAAAGCCTTAAAATATCATCACCCTAAACTATGCATTATTGAAAACCTCAAGATGGAAGTGACAGAATTCTATCAAAATATTGGTTATAACATCAAGTGCATATATTAAAGAGCTTCAAAATAAAACCATACGCTGTGACTTCTCAGGAAGCTGATTGGATGGAAATATCAGAAGTTCAACACCCTCAACATTTCCTTTGAGAGCTAAATCATTCTTGATCATACAATCCAAAAGGCTCTTGTACTTTCTCTCGTAACTGCATCACAAGAAGCACCAATGAATCTTAGAAAAGGAAGGTCCGGGGTGGGGGAAGAAGAAGAAGAAGAAGAAGAAGAGAGAGAAGAAAAAGTGATAGAAACCATAAAGAGAAACATTTTAAAGGAACAAATAATACTTACTTTTCAAGATCTTTGGCAAAAAAGTAAAGAGCAATGTTATTTTCTTTAGCACCAATGTCATGAAACTGCATTGGCCAGGTGCTCAAGCGAGGTACTTCATTCAGGAAAAGTTTCTGGGGAAACTTGTATACCATATCAAGAACTCTAGTCGATGCACAAGTTGATAGATGTGCTTGAATTCCACCACATAAATCCAGAACATTACCACTTCTATGTACCTCAAAACACCCCCTGCATGTAGATCACAGAAGCTTATTTAGACATATTCTTGGATGCAATGACTAATAAATCCAGAATGGACAAAAATGAGATGAAAATCTGCAAGGAAAATAACTAGAAAAAAGCAAGAGAAAGAACCCTACTGCCAGATGTATTCATATTCTGGAATGGGCGAAATCTTTGAGAGAAGGGATGAGGTTGCTGAACCATGACTCGAGAAGTCTTTCACCATAGGTTTCCCGACATAAGGAACAGCTGCATCCAAATCCCCTACCCTTGAAGAAAACACATCAGTCATAGGCAAGGCATCCTGCATCATGTTATCGACAGTTGTATGTGTGCAAGAGTCAGAGCCAGAATTCTCGAGAATTGCTTTCCTTTCTTGTGATCCTTCATGCGACATATTATTTTTCAACTTATTTGAAACCAATACTTGATTTTGACAGGCTATTTCACTATTTAAGTCTGTGTTTGATGTGGAAAACTCATCAGATTGATCGAGCACTCTTTTATTTCTGTATATTTCAGGCTTTCTAAGCATAGCAGCAAAAAGTGCATCTTTCAATTTATTGCCTCTCTGCATCTCCTCCCTACTAGTAGTCAATGCATCATTACCAAAAGCCTGTGAACTACCAATTGTGCACAATTCTGCAGCATGACCAACTTCTTTACATTTTTGACAGAAAACACCTTCAGGACTAACTGGTGCACTAGGCCTAGGGCGAACAGAGCTTTCCTTGTCTTTATCAGCCTGATTTATTATTTCCTGCAACCGCGATGACCCATCTTGAGGAGTTCCATCAAAATTATAAGACGGTTTCTCAATAGCCGAAGAATAAGTCGACAAGATTTCATCCTTAGAGCTAACTTGATTCAGATTCTGTTCAGTAGCAGAACCGCACATTCCATTAGTAGACGAAGCTCCAACTGCAATGAGCAAACAAAAATGTTATATATCAAGACTTCATCCTTTAAACCAAAGATACAAATAGCAAACTAGCAAACATACAATGAAGTACCATAAGAGACACAGGTTCACTTAAGCAGACCAAAATAGAATCAGCTCACTCTATCTGTTAAGAAAGTTGCATCATACCTGATGACATTATAGGAGTTTCTAAGGTTTTCCGAGCTAGGTTGCTGGTTGATTTTGTAGAAATATTTGGTTTTCCTTCACACTGAACGACCTTCAGATCTCGGTTGTTGCTTACATGTGATACCAAACTGGATTCAACACGAGATGCTTGGTCAGCCTTTGGTGTAGAAGCAGTAGAACTAGCTGTGGGTGAACTAACCGGAGGGCGATCTAGTTTAGACAAAATTTTCCTCTCAAATGCATTCCGCTCTTTTGCTTGTTTCAGTCCTTTAAGATCAATGACATTGTTAAACTTGGGTAAGAGCCCTCTCACTTTTGAATCAGATACATTTGATCGGCTTGAGCTCAGAGATTTAAATGACACGGATTTGCTTATCATTCTGGAAGGTCTCTCCTTTATATCAAGAGAAGTATGCTCTTTAGCCCCCTTTTGCTTGTGTGGAACAACTTCATCTACAAGTTTAACTTTTGGTTTGGAATTTAAGGCATTAAAGGAATTTGACTTTAACAATGTCCCTGTATAAGAAGCACAACAAATTGCGGCTATCAGATTTGGGTAAAAAAAACCTTAAAATGACCAATTTGCATCAAAATGTGTAAAACACGTCCATACATGAAATGGAAAAATAAAGAATGAAAGATACAAACATGTACGGAAAACCAAAGGCTATTAATTTACTTACCCTTTAGTGTTTGAAGCCTTGGACCGGCATTAGAAGCGCGTGGTGTTTCCAACATATCATTAGTGGACTGATTCCCTATACAAGTCTGTTGTGCAGACCTCACTCTTTCCTTATGTAAGTTTTTGAATGAAGACTCACGAGATGGAACACCCATTCTGTTGGGGCTAGATGACTTTGGGGAGCCCAAACTCATTTCAAGAGCCTGCCTTTTTGCAGCAGGAGCCACTTCCATATTTTCTGCAATCCTCTTACCGGAAACATATGTACTTGAACTCACCATATTCATTCTTTTTCCCTCTGTTTCTGAAACAATAAATTCAATTGACAGAAGATAAGTGTTAATCCACAAAGAGAACAGAATGTTCATTGCTTGTGTCAAAAATACTTTTTGATCAATCTGCTACAGCAATTTACCTTGCTTTTGGCTATTGGTTTCCTCAGCAAACTTACATTCCTCACACAGCCAGTTACCTCTAGGAACAGACCTAAGCATTTTCCGCATACAATAGCTGAAAAAGAAATAATAATGTTACAACTCATCTAAAACAGGCCATACTATACCTAGAACATATAACCAATAAAACCAGCAAGCAGAAAAATCTAAATGAAAGGGTATACACTTACGTATGCTCTGCACCGTCACTGCACCGGCTACAAGTAGCAAGCATATCCTCTCGTCCTGCATCTCCACAAATATCACATACTTTTACCTGTCCATCCAAAGAGATTAGCACACATTTTAGTTTCAACGAACATATCTCATAATATTGATAAAAAAAAGAGAGTATACAAAAGAAGAGGAGGGATACCTCAAGAATAAGGTAAAGAATGGAATTATTAACAAAAACACAAAAGCATGTTAAATGCAGGTACAACAACTATACATTCAGTAAAAATCTTTTTTTTTTTACTAGAATGCAACAATACTCAATGCCTTTGACCTCTTACTGTAACCGATTAGATAAGTAGGACAAGAAGTCAAGGATTAAATAAGTAGGAGCAGTCAATCACTTTGAAGCTATCCCATAGCCCATAAGTCCCCATTCCTAGGGTTAGCAACCATCAACCTAGATAGCAAGCTTGATTACACTTGATGGGCAAACCTCTAAAAAATGCTCAAGAACATAAAAATGATGCTTCCCCTGTGAACTTGACAAACTGAACGCCATGTTATTCTGGGTTCCTCAAAATACGTAAACTTAAGCTTAGGCAGATCAATTGCAGCTAAATACCAGAGAAGGATGCTGGAAGATGGAACCACAATAATGAGACTCAAAATCAGCGGGCACTGACTAAAAAACCTAATTGGTGAAGCACAGTGACAATTATTTGCTTCAATTCACTTTGTAACCCTTGATTATATCAACTATCAAGTCATAAATTATGTTTCTTACCACATGAACTCATCATTAACAAATATTTACCATATGAATAGAAAATCATGACAACTAATTAAAAACCAACAAATACAACAGAGAGTACAAGATATCAAAAAGTTAAAGAGAACAAATGCAAATCATGGAGAATGCAAGACATACATGACACATTTGAATCCAAAATTAAAAGAAAAATTGCAACTCACATCATGCTCCACAATATCAGATTCATCACTTTCATTGCCAGACATTGATGGCAACTGAGGCTCCAGAATGCCTAATTCGCTAGACTTCTCTTCTTGTTCACCTTGACCTTGATCTGAACATTTCAAAAATTCATCTGTTGGAATCCCACCATTATTTATGTTCCCTGCTTCCGACTTCAGACAGATGTTCATAGGGATATCAGTACCCTTGCATGCAACAGTTTTTTGGTAAGAAATAACATCAGCTGATGCATCTTTCACCAATGAAGAATTAACATGTCCAAGTGAGCCTTCTGGCAGTTTTCCCTGAATATCAGAAGAGGATTCTTTTTTGTCTAAATCAGTAAATATTGCACTAAACAAAAACAAAAAATAAAAAAATAAAAAATAAAATAAAATACTCAAAGGATGGAAGTATAGACTTTGCACCTTTGGCGAGCTCCTGCCAACAACAACATCTTTTGAAGGAGGCATCTCTGACAAAACTAACTCATGTGCCTTGTTGGATTCTTCTGGACCTAAACTACTAACTGAAGCTGAACTACACGACAAATTCTTCCTGTCTACACTCCTGCTAGTATTGCTGGCTGAAGCATAAGCATCATTGGCTCTACTAACACATGAAATATTATCATCATGAGCTTCTGCACCTTTGAGATCCTGGTACTTATTTGTTGCTTCAGAATATATATTAGACAGAGGTTTAGGAGAAAGTTCAACCTCTTCTGTGGTTCCACCAGAGGAAAAGTTTGGAAGCATTTCACCATCTAAAGTATCAGTTACATTAGAGGACCTTAAGGTTGCTTTGCTGTCAGCATTTTCAGATAAAGAATCATGACTGGAATTGACACTAATTAGGTTACTTGTTTCACTAGTAGTATGCTGTAAGCTGTCACATGCCTTACTCTTAAAAGACGATAAAGTATCACCCCCATTGACAGAATACTGACTACCAATGTTTACACGACAGGTCTCATCAGAATACTCATCAATCTTCGACCCCATGATAGCTCGATTAAAATGCATACACGATGAACAGGGAGCAGCACAGACGTTACAGGCCCCAGACTCACCTCCCATATGAACTTTACGACTCATGGAACATTTACCAAATTTGTTTTCAGATTGAAATGACACCTAATAAAACAAAAGGAAAAAAATTAAGAAATGAGAACTGGATTAAACTCAGTAATACCTGCACTATTTTTGTTAACTCGTAACAACTAAAATATATATATATATGATAATTTATTTCATCTATTGCAGGTGATGTTTGAATTCAAACCATAAAGTTCACACCTATTGCACTTTATAAAATTTCAAAAACACTAACTCAAGCAAGCACACTGCATCACATGTCTAAATGATTAATCAATAAGTTATTATGAGGATGAGAAAGAAAATCTCATGAAGGTGATACTATCAAGCACTCCCAATTGAATGTCTTCCATAAAAAATAAAAATGAATAAATTCAAAACTACAGCATGCCACCTAAAAATGATAGTTTCCAGATTAATTCCAACTCCCACCAATGCAACCACTCCTACATAGATAGCCATGGCTTGTGTTAATTTCACAAGCTTAAATTCGTTCAACGGATAATACATCTCATAAAGCACTATCCGACGAAAAAGCTTCTAATAAATCCAGGAAATAAAGAAAACAATAAACATATTGAAAAGAAATTAAAGGAAAAAAAATATATATAAATAAGTAAGAAAGTAAATTACCCTGTTATCTCACCATATTCGTCTGAGTATCATGATCAGTCTCATCGACAGGACCTTGCATGCGATAACTCCCTCTTAGAACTGGTGTGATCTAAAAAGCATATGAAATTATATTAACTACAATCTCATTAATCAAATAGAAAACACTTGTGCTTATCATCAGCACCCTAATGTTAGATCGTTATGGCAACAGAGAAAACAATTAGAACTACGGCGAAATACAAGAAAACATGATCGTGACCCAAAAGCCCAGGTACGAAGACACCGGGAAAATCAAAACGCACTTCGACTAATAGACCAAAATGGATAATCCAATCGCTTTGACACGATGACTTCAGCAATAGACTTAATTGATAGCGCACGCACGCAAGCATACAAAGACAAAAAGCAAAAAGCAAAAACAAAACGTAATCATAACCGCGGAGAGAAAACCCTAATGGATCAAGGATTACATGCCTTCGGCTGCATAACCACGTCCGTCGCGCTGTAGAGCTCTTCGACCGTCCGTTCCTTCCGTTTGGGCATCATCGGCGGGCCGATCGGCCCCAACCCTATCGAATCGAAAAAGGCAAAAGTACGACGTTCCAATTGGAGGAAAATCCCTCAGTCGGTGGTGGGTCTGTCCGTTTACTAGTTTAAAGTTGTTGCAGAGATTTCAGAGAAATAAAATTGTTAATGAATAAAACCCTAAAATTCGTTTTGGGAAAACCAAAATGGTATCCAAATTAGAGGTCTGAGACAACAACCACATGACCGTCTACTGTAATGCGCGCCCTACACAGGATCAGATACACATTCATATTTCTACACCATACAAATTGAAATTGTATTTTTTTTTTCTAAATAAAATTGTATATTTCATATTCATTCACTCTTATTTATATTTATTATCTAATTATATATTTTAGTATATAAAATATTAGAAAAAAAAATAATTAATGAATTAGATTGTCTAACCGATTTTTTTAAAGTAGACATTTTTTATTTGTTTTTTATGATACATCAGCTTAATATACTATTTAGACAAAGTCATTAGAGAAGATTTTTAAATTAGACTGTCTATTTATCGTATGTGGTAATAACTTTTGAAAAATAAAAAAAACCATTGGAGATATTTTTACTGTCACACAAAACATTATTACCATTATTTTAGCAAAATAAACATTATTATTATTATTAATAGAAAATTACCTCTCTGTTTCTAAGTTTTGTAGAAAACTAAATCATACTCAGAAAAAAATTTATTATTAAAAATATAATAATTAATATTAAATTTTAAAAAAATTAAAACATTATTCTCTATATATTATTTTTTTTTAATATAAAATGTGAAAAAGAAAATTAACTATATTTTTATAAAATTAAATTTGTACCAGTAAAATTGTTAAATCGTATTTTTCATTATATTTCAGCAATATAAATAAAAAATACTATAAAGTAAGCTGATAAAGTAGAAAACAAATAAAATAGTAAAATAATTTTTGTCAATCTTAATGATTCATTTTATGTGATATATTTTTCATCATTCTACTTTAAAAATAAAAAAATAAAATAATAACTTTGAATAATATATAGAACAACATATGCAATAATAATAATAAAAGATAATAATTATTAAAGTAAAAGAAATTATGTAATAGAAAATAATATTTTAATATATAAATGAAATTTATAAATATTTATTAAAAAATTTGAAATTTTTTCTTAAAAACTACCTTACATGTTGAATTACACGTTATCTATATCTATCTCAAATCAATATTTTCATTTTATCTAAATGAAGAAATCTTTTGCAGTTTGGATTTTTTTTTTTTGGCTAAAGATATCTAAATATTTATATATAGATATATATTCACTGCTTTATATATTTTAAATCAAAAAAATTACAATTTTTTTTTCTTTTTAAAAAAAAAAAAAGTTTTGATGAAAACTGCGGAAAAGCAGGCAGGCAGGCACGTGCGAGTCGAGAAATAAGCGAAAGGAGCACATGTGGTGTGTGGGATGGCACACTTCGTCCGTGCGGCATGTGACGCGTGGGAGGGAGAATGCGCCTTCTTGGCGTACGTGGCATGCGGCACGCTTGAGAATTAAAGTCAGTTTAAAATATAAAAGAATGATTATTTTTAAATAAAT